>JAUCNQ010070005.1:0-12567 GCA_032352715.1 Bougainvillia muscus | reverse complement strand
ATTCGAATAACACCCCATGGGGGCTTATTCGAGAATGGGGGCTTATGTCAAAATAAGGTTCAGGGAGGGGGCTTATTTGGGAGGGGGTATTCGGGAGTGGGGGCTTAATCGATCATTTACGGTATAGGATATATCTTGACTCTTTATCTTTTAGCTAACGAGCGCGTTTTACGAATCTACGAAGGTTCTATGGACAACCCAAGTGGCTGGCGAAACATCAAAATTAAAGAAGGCTTCACTGCTGCTGAGATTTTGGTGAGCTCCACGATTATTGTTACCAAATAATTAAAAGCTAGATTCAATTTGTGACAAATCACTATGTAATATGGCATGGAAAAGGAAAAAGGGAGATGTTCGCCGACCAAGTGTTCTCCAGGTTTTTTTTATGATGAAAACAAAAGTCGCCAACCGGACGGTGATTTTTAAGTTGATATCCGAACCCCAAAACGATCGATCGATCGATCCCCTTCTAATCTGTAAAAAGAAATAATGTTGATTGGATAACATTCGAATTTTTGTGCGTTAAAACTGTTTATCATTGTATTGCATGGTTAAGTGTGTTCGAACGTTCACATTGATATATATACCGTTTTAAAACTAATTTAAAAAAATTTTATCAAAGAAAAAAATTTCCTCCCTTGTTTTTGTTTTTGTTATTTTTAGTTTTATTTATTGTACATACGACGTCTTGGCACCTGACTATCTTTTAATAAAGGCGGAATTAAAATGACACTGTTAACGAGGTGGAAATGACGTTTAGACGTCATAACAACGATATTACAATTCAAAAAACACTTTAAAATATACTTTCCTTTATTTCTTATCTCCGTGGTCATATATCAATCTGTTACCATATAAGGTTGTAATGACCAGTAGTTTAACAGAAACTTGATATGGAAAAAGGTAATAGCGCATTATATAACTCTACCTTCCACTGTATGTTATAGGTTGACGCTCTACAAAAATTTCACATAAAAGAAGAAAAGAATAAGTACTACTTAACACGGATTCGTGGTGGTAAGTCAGTAAATCTTGTTTTTTTTCATTCCTATCGATTTCATGCAGCTTTTTATATGTACTTGATCAGTTATGAGTCAGAGTCTGTATACTTTTCAAAGGTATTGTGACGTTATTGGACATATCTTTTATGTCAAAAACGTAAGCAGTCCATTTTTAGACAAGGATTACAGTAAACCGAGGTATTTCCACAGCAGATTTAAATTTGGTTTGGCCGAGTTGGTACTTGATATGCTTGATATAGGGCTTTAAAATTACCTATTTTTCTTTCCATCATAATTAAAGGAGCAGCAATTGGGTTTCTTTATTGGAATATTAATCTTAATTATATTATAATCATGTATTGCAACAATAGTGTTGAGGATTTTTTAAAAGTTTTCATTAAATACAATTGATTTTTAGCTACGGAAGTAAAACTTGAGGACCACGAGAAACCATGGCTTTTCGTACGAGATACAAAATTTGATAAACCGAGTGTCTTTATAAGACATGTTGTAAGTGACTTTATTTGTGGAATAGATGGTGATAGTGTAGGGTACGTCTTAAAAATTCGCTTTAATTCGCTTCACAAATCGCTTCATTTTCACCTCAGATGAAGTGTTATTGTGCATATAAAATATGCACAATAACACTTCATCTGAGATGAAAATTGACAGGAATGAAGCGAATTTATAAAACGAATTTTTGAGACGGTTCCTAAGTGTTGGATAGCGTCAACCAATTTTTGTTTATAATTTTATTCTGGTTGGTAAGGTCTAATAGAATAGTAAAGTCTTAGTTCAATTGGATACCATTACACCCATTTGCTAATTTTTGCAAAAAACAAAATCAACGCTGTATTTGTTTTCTATTTTAGATTTTAGCAAAACACTAAGCTCGGCTTGAGTAGCTCGCTATTGAGTCTTCTTTTATAGACTGTTTCATTAATTTTTACTATTTAATTATAGAAATTAGATACAAAAGAAATGAAACTGACGCTGCTGGCTGGCTTGATTGAGTAAGGAACTACCTACAAGATTTATTTTCGCACATTATACCTTAATTATACCATGTCAACTCTCAACTCCAATGGCATCTCACTGCATAAAAAAGTGAGAAAACAGGACATTAGTAATTCTGACCCGTTTAACTTAATCCAATTAACCTGGCAGATATAATAGTGTATGTGTGACAAATGATATTTATTGTGTTTGTTGTTTATTCAACAAGTAGCCTTATTAAGCTAAGCTATTTGAGCAAGTATTCATGGAACAGGTCGTATGTATAGTTGTAATATAAAGTAAGCAAACTCCCCATTCTTACCTTGAGTGAAGTGAATCGTCGGGAGATAAATGTCTAGCTTATTCAGTAGATAAAAAAAGTGATAGTTAACTTAATTATCAGAATCATATATTAACCCTTTTTTTCTATTTTTAATGTTGTAAAATGGCCACACATACCTTAACAATCCTGCAGCATATGCTGCAAGATTGTTAAAGTATGTGTAACCATATTTTGGACATCATGAATTGAAGGGTTGATCTTTCTCTTCGACTAGAAGTGAAAAAACATTTAACTTACATGTCTTACATGTCTTACAATTTTGTTCTTAGCTCAGCTGTACCTAGCGTTACAATGCAGGTGAATTTGATGATCCCAGCAAGTGAAATAATTGTTGATGCTCTTAAATTGTTCCAACTTGATAAGGTAACCACCACTGCGTTTGCTAAAGTCATAGTTTTTTATATAATTTAATGGAAAACTAATATTATTACATAACTAGTGACCCCCGCGCAAAATGCGCTAAGATACAAAATTGTGAAGCGTAAGTAACAGTTATATATTTCCTTCCATTAAACACGAAAGTAATTTCTTACCTCAAACTTCTCTGTTCTCTTCTCTTTTCTTTGCCAATTAAGTCAAATTTTCATGTAAGTAAGTATTCTGAAAAATTAAAGATCAAAATGCAAACCATGGTCCTACATAAAGATAATTTGCTGGAAAGTTACTGTTTCGACCAATTTCAGGTCTCGTCAACATGCTTAGGTTTGCACCGAGCATGGACAGTAACGGAACAAACATTGGCTGCCAGGGCATTTTGTATCTTTCTGCTCCTTTAGATAGTCGTCGAGTCGTATTACCATATTATATACTTAGTTTTCCATACAACCAAAGCTGGGAAAGGTGAAAATTAAAATTATTAAAATTGAAATTCATGGCAATATATTGTTAGTCCCTTCTCTAAACCTCCACTCATTGTTGTTAAAAACTTACAAAAAGAACTTGAAAAAACTAAGGAAGAATCAAGGTGCATTTAAAATCAATGGAGTATCGAATATGAAAACTTAAATAAACAAAGGCTATAATGGTGCAAGTTACATACATAAAAGCCTACCTGCAGCTGCAGTGTATAAAGACTACATCGTGAAACACTGGAGTTGAACCTAAAAAACAAATTTAAATACATGTCATTATAGAAAATTTTGCGAATTTCGGGGCCACTAAAAAAACTCCCAGTAATCCTCCAAAAGTAAGCACATAAAAGGGCCACTAAAACTGAAGGTAAGCTGGGCACCTATACTACTTCTACGTTGTCTTCTAATCCTACAAAATGAAAACAAAGCGTCGCTCTTCCTTCTTCGTGTGCTTAAAATGTGAACTCCATTTGTGACATTGTGCATATACTATATACTGACACAATCCAACTAAAAGTTGTTTATGAACAACGAACATGTGTATAATGCTATTATCTTTTGATTAGCTTTTGTCCTCATATTCAAAAAGGGATAAATATCCAGTGCCGAGGTTGAACTTACTTCTTGTTTTCTTTTTCTCCTTCAAGGAGGTTGGTTCTGTCCTTTCTTTTCTTTTCTTTTCTTTTCTTGGTTGGTTCCTTATTTCTTTCTTACTTCCTCGTTTACGTTTCACGACCTTCTTTTTTTTCTTCGTTGCCCTCCTTACCTTACTGTATTTACGTTTTGACTTTTCTGTTTTTTAAAACAGACTTTTATCTTTTTTCAATGCAATGCCTTCCATGACGTTCTATTACCTTATATGTAAGTTCGAATGTTTTGGTCCAATTTCATCGAATCTCGGCAATGTGTTGGTTTCAAGTGACGTCAGTTTCGCCATGACCAATCATTTTCCCAAGATTGTGATTTTTTTTTTTAAGAATCTATGCCGCGTCATAAGCTGCGTCACAGATGATACTGGGCCTCACTTTCGAAAAAGTGTTCTATTTTGTCGAGGCTTAACTTTATCCAGGTAAAGCATGGTCGCGTGGTCGACAGAATATGCTTGTGGTATTATTATATAGATTTTCCTAAAAATGAATTATTAAGGACCGTCCACAAAATTCGTAGCGTTATACGAACCATTTTCATCACAAAAACACTCCTTCTGTGAAAATTGATATGAATTTCCATACGAATTTTGTGGACGGTCCCTTTGTTTGATGGTTATTTTAACAAATAGGTAACCATAAAAGGGGGTGTTCACATGAGGCGGGGTGGCCTGGTCAACCAGGCTTGTCTGCCTAGCCGGGATGATTTTCTTTCTGGGCCGGGCAATTTATTTCTGATTTTCGAGACAGTGTTTTTGAATATCTTTGCAATGCAATGGTTTCAGTTGACGCCAATATTTCGAAGGCCAATCATTTCCTTGTAAATGTGTTTGTTTTGCAAAAAATCTCCTTTGAAAAATTTTCATCTCGCCTAGCGGAGATCCCAGTAAGTTTTACCAAGATCATGGTAAAGCGGGCAGGCCCGGTGAACATATGAACAAAAAATAAAACTTGGAGAAATAGCGACCAGCCTGTCTCCATGTGAACACCCCCCTTATTCATCTGATTCAATTTGTTTTAAGGGTCCGTCTAAAAAAATTCTTATGTAAAATCCTCCCATTTTTATCACAGAAGAAGTGTCTTTGTACGAATTTTGTGAACGGTCTCTATTGGAGGAAAAACGATATCTCAACATTGATCGAACTTAATAAATAAAAAATTATTGTTTATATGACTGTTCACGACTGTCACGTATGCTACAGAGAGACGTCTCTTAATCTTTGACGGCACAGTTTATCTTGGCATTATCATTTAATGTAACGTTGATTTTATTATTTCTGACCATTTTGAAAAATGGTCAAATCCCATTTTTTTCTGGTTTTTTTTTCTATTCATAAACACAAATTACAAAACTTAAAAAGGGACAGATACAAATACTCTTGATACCCCACGGTAGAAAAACTCACCTGTGAGGTACTGCACAAAAAAAAATAAAAAAATAGAACAAAAACAAAATATGATATAGTACTAAAATAAATCTGAAATTGTACTTAGGTCGTTGATTGTTTAGAAAAGGGGACAATCAAATCTTTCTGTTTTTATTCAAATCCCTGTACTATTCAAATTTCTGTATTTAGTCAAATCCCATGAGCAGAGTGTAAAAGAACATGCATTCATGCGAAGTATGGAAATATAATAATAGGATTAAATCAAAAAGTCGTTGCGTTTCATGCATTTCTTGTTGATACTGTGGAAAAATCTCAGCTCCGGTCGGTTTTCATATTTGATTTCCTCATTAATAGTGAACTGTACGTATTTTTACCTTTTTTCCTGTAATTCAGGATTAAAAATTTCAAAACTTTTGTCACGTTAATAAACATTAAACATTTTTCTTTACAGGAAGATCCTAATGATTACTGTATCACTCAAATGAAGCTAACTCCCAAACGAGGTGAGAAATTGTTTGTTGACCATGTACAGTAATGATTACTGTATCACTCAAATGAAGCTAACTCCCAAACGAGGTGATATATATATATGTGTTTTCTTTTAGTTGGTGAGACTTGTATTTCAGACTGTGATTCCATATATGATATATTAGTTGAAAAGAGAAAGGTATTTATATAAATATTTTCAAACAGTTCCGACTTACGACATCCCCTAGATCTTTGTCTTCTTATTCTGGCTGTAGGCTTGGGTAAGTATTAGCCAAATAATAGACTACTCTAGCCAAAGTTTCGTCAGTAGGAATATCCATTAAATGGATATTGTTACTACTGATGAAACTTCGGCTAGACTAGTCTATTATATTGCTAATACCGATTTTCTGTACATCAGATTCTGTCAAGTATATTTTGAAAATAATCCTGAGAAAACTAGGTACAGGAAAATGTTTCATCAGAAGTAGTATCCATTATGTGAATTCTTTTTGGTGATTAAAAGTATTACACTTCTATTCTCGACTATTGAGATTATAGAATTAATCATAGAATGTTCTTTGTGTTATTTTTTGTCCGCTTTTAAGGTCCAAGCAGCACTTGAGAAGTACTTTACTGTAAGTATTTGGCAGGGAACCGCCTCAAAGTTGGTTTTATAAATCACTTTATCTCCATCTCAGAAGAAGTGTTATTGTGCATAAAAAGTATCTAAAAGGACACTACTTCTCCATGAAAATTTATAGGATTGAAACAAATTCTGTGAAACGAATTTTCAGACGAATCCTAATCCCTTAGTATATCATATATGTCGTTGAAATGTTGTGTATTTTTTATTTCTCAGCAAACTATAACAGAGTTACATAATACCCGATTTTACTTACAACCAAAAGAATATCCTCTAAAGAATATTTCACTCTACATTGAGAATTTACCACACGATCTAACAAGACAACAATATAAAGTTTTGTTGGGGGAAACTGTAGGAGATTGTAAGTATAGGATTAAATGATTTACCCTCCTTCTGTATGGTATTTGACACAAATTTCCATGCGTTTTTAGTGGACGGTCCCTTAATGGTGTGTTTCGTTGCACAATTTGTTTCATTTTCAGTGGTTGTTTTTTATCCTATTTATTATCTTCCTGATTTTTTTCTTAACCCTATTAGGCCTAGGGTATTTTGGGGCTGTTCAGGACTAGGGGAGGGCGGATTCTGCCCCCCCCCCCCTCCATAACTTCTGAAGTATGCCTCCCCATAACATAAAACTAAGCACAGTTATACCTCACATTCATACGTACATTCTGAAGTCATTATTTCTTTGATGACGTCATTATTACGTCGGTGACGTCATAATATACGTCGAAACTCCGGAAAATGTGTACTTCCGATAAAATCCAATGCGATTGAGTTTTTCAGGTTCTGTTTCTGCGAGAGTGTGTAATAGTAATGATCTTACGAAATATAATACCGGAAAAATATAATACCGGAAATATTACCGGATTTTCCGCAATTTACCGGAAAAAGCAGAAAAACGGAAAAAATCGGAGAAATCGTCAGAAAAATCGGAAAATTCCAATATAAACTGAAAGGTTTTCTTAAATACTACAGCTGTGCAAAGTTTCAAGTGAAATAACTTATCCAGTAAAAAGATATTACCATTTGTTCATATTGTTATTTTATAGGGATTTGACTGTAATTTTATATGTGGTTCCGACTAATAGCCAATAACTACTAAAGTAAAAATGGAAATTCAATCAAAATTTGTAGAAATATGGGAAAGGAAATTATATTAAATGTGACCGAGTTTCAATATCTAGTTTTGTCGTCAAGAAAACTTATCAAAAAAAGTTCAGGAGGGGGAGCGGAATCCGCCCCCTCGGCCTAATAGGGTTAAATTATTCCACTGGTTAACACAATACGGAAAAAAGGTATTACCATAATTTTCATGGTTATATCTCATTTTAGAAAATAGTTTCTTTCTTTCGGTATTATGGGAAAATTGTAGGTTAGGAATATGATCTCTTAGGTAATCATGAGACTTACCATTTGCCATTTTCCAGAACGAACACAATCTGCGATACCATCGGCGGTCAGAAAGAGATTCCAAATCTAGCTCTTGATAAAGTCGGTCCCTAGACGTTCCTCTTATAGCACCTGTTATCGCAAGGGCGGCATTATATTGAACAGATTCAACCTTATTCAAGAACGAGTCAATATTAGGACGATCATATATTATGTCTCCATAGTCAAGATGTGGTCTTACATTTGACTTATAAATTGTTAATAATGAATTTCGAGGCAAGTCCTTATATAATCTTCTAATCATACCTATGACATTGTTAGCTTTCGTTATCTTCTCAGTCAAGTGATGATCAAAGTTAAGTTTTGAATGAAGAGTCATACCAAGGAGTTTGTGAGATGGAATGGAAGCTACTAGGCTATTTTAAATGTTAAAACTGAGTAGAATGGTTGTTTGAATTTATGCGACAAACTGACCTCTGTGGCTTGCTTGTTGAATCCGGATTTAATGGCATCTTCCACTGAAAGGACCATTCTTTAATTCGAGTTAGATCAGCGTTCAATATCTCGCTCGTTTTATTTATATTTGAAACAATCGAAAAAAGGCACTTGTCATCGGCAAACAATTTAACGTTAGATTTTAGTCCATCAGGTAGGTCGTTAATGTAAATAAGAAAAAGTAACGGACCTAGAACTGAACCTTGAGGAACACCAGAATTGACATTTGCTTAAGAAGAAGTTTGACCATTAAGAACAACTCTTTGTTTTCTATTGGTAAGATAGATTTTTAGTAGCTCGTACATTTTACCTTCAACTCCGTAACTCTTTAATTTATGAAGAAGTCCTTCGTGCCAAACTTTGTCAAATGCTTTAGACATATCAAGAAATACTCCGCGGGCCTCGAGAGAGGGAGTTCCATCAACAGCTTTGTAAATATCATCGGTTATACTAAGTAATTGGGATATACAAGAGTCCCCAGGAATAAAGCTAGATACATTTTTACAATTATGTTATTTTCCTTTAGATAGCTAAATAGATTATTATATAGGATTTTTTCCTTTTCCAAAGATAGGTGTAGAAGGCTGATGAGTCTATAATTTTTAACTAGGTCCTTTTCCTCTTCTTGGGAACTGGTACAATGTTTCTACACTTCCAGGAATTGGGAAAAATTCCCTTTTCAAAGGCTGTTTCAAATATTATTAACAAGGGAGTAATTAGTGTATCACCACAAAGTTTTATCATTCTGATATATATTTCGTCCCACTCATGTGCTTTGTTCGGTTTAAAATCTTTGATTATTATTGAAATATCATTGCTGTTAATTGACAATTGATTTAGGCGACTATTAGTTTTGAATGAAACGTTCGGTAAAATACTACCATTACCGAAGATTGGTTTGCAAAGTAATTATTAAAAATATTCGCTTTAATTAAAAAATTTATTTCGAGACAGTCATTCACTAGAAGAGGAGGAATAGCTGGAATTTTATTTTTCCCTATGAAACCATTCAGAACTGACCAAAAGGCTTACGTTCCTAACAATGGGTCGTTTAGCTTTTTCCCAAGATTTTTAAAATGTGTTTCTTTGCTGGACGAAATATGATCGAAGAAATTTTTTGACAGGTTGCCTAAGGTTAATTTATCTCCCGCTGTCCGTCCGTTCGCGATGTACTTTCTGTAAAGTCTATTTTTCTTACGTAGCATAGTTTGATGTTACTTGTTATCCAACGAGGATCTTTATAATTGCATGCGATGGTTTTGTGAGGAATAAATTCTTTTTAAAAGATGTTCAATAGCGTCGACGTTAGAAGATCTACTTTCTGGTTTGGATCGGTGTTAGCAAAAACACCAACCCAATTAAAATTAGATATAGATTTCTTAATTTGTTTTTCTACAGCTCTGCAATAGGTCCAGACTTCTTTATTATAAGAAGGGCGTAGGTGGATTTTCAAATCAATCTTTGCGAAAATTATTTGATGATGACACGTGTTATACAGTGACGCATAAACGCCACTGTGGCTTATTAGATTTGGATCATCAGCGATTATAAGGTCGACACAAGAAGGTGAACAATTAGGTTGGAAATGAGTTGCTTCAGTTATTATTTGAGAACAACCCGAGCAAAGGGGATTCTAGATTTAGGTTAGAAAGAGTAGCTTCAATCCCATCTTGAAATTCACCAAGTTCGACATCCGATTGGGAGGGTGACCTATAAAGGCATGTTTTAAAACATTTCTTTCTGTTAACTTTAATTTCACCAACCAAACGTTTTTTTAAGGGAGAAATATTATTTCTTATCCTAAGAGGAAGACTTTCTTTGTAAAAAATAGCAACTCCACCCTTTTTGTATTGGAGGGACAGTCAGCCCTTATTAATTTATATCCTTGTAACTTTAATAGTTGACCATCACTCAGGTATGAAGAGTTAAGGAAAGTTTCGCCTAGCCAAACGATATCACAATTATAAACTGCATTATAAGCTTGTAACTGAGATATTTTCGTGTAGTTATGAGACGCAATTCCGTTCAGGTTCCAATAACAAACTGATATATTTTTGGACACGTGGGTTGGTCCTGGGTTGGATTCAATATCTCCACACAATGTGAGCAGATAATAATTCAAAAATAGATTTAAAAGAATGCTGGTTTGGATAATTATGTTTAAGTAATATTTAAACAAGAGCTTTAGGAGTACCCTATGACCTACAATGGCATGTAACAACGCGTTTCTTAAAAAACTTAAAATAATAAATACATATAAAATAACTATTAAAAAATAAAATCTTCAAACTATCAAACACGTGCAATTATTTGCTTGTACTTATTAAAACTGGATATGTTGAAAATGTAGAATAAAACAAACTTAGCAACGGGAATAAAGGTGACAAATAGGAAACTCAGAAAATGTATTATACCTGATAAATGTAACTTGTGGAAGATCGTTAGAAAGTAGAAGTTATTAATTAAAAGATCGTAAAATAGTAGAGTAATGAACAAGCCTATTGCTGCCCGCTATATACATATACCTACCGCGTCAGTAGCTTGAAAAACCTCCTTGAGATGATGTAAAAACTATGTAAATATATTGGTACAAGGTTCATAAAAATGAAAGCTAATTTAGAAGGATAAACATAAATAACATATAACAGAACAAAATAATTAACATAATTTAAATATTGCAGCATTATGACACTAAACATAAACACATCATATAACTAATAATTACCATAGTGAAAACTGCGATAAATAAAGTTAAACAATGAACAAAATAGTGATAATGGATAACATTCGTCTTTTCTAAAGACGTTAGCTAAAATGAAATAACAATACAGTCACTTGGGACTGCAATAATGCTACTTTGTACTTTTTTTTTAAAGCTATAAATTAACAGAAAAAACATCGTTACAACTATAAGAGAAAAACAAAACATTTGTCTATAAAAACTTTAAGCAAGCCTCAATCAATCAGAAGGCAATAAACAACACAAAATATCGTTAGAGTAAATCAAACTTTAATCCACGTTTTAATCCAATACAATACCGGAAAATGGTCACACACACCCCAACAATTCAATTTTTAAAGCTTGTGCAACCACCCTCTAACATCATGAGTTAAGAAACCAGGTTAGCGATGACTCAAACAAGAGACTTGAGCTCAATCATATATTTAAAAAACAATTCCGTCCCACTTACGAGCCTTAGTTTCAAACGACAGTTGATATCACAGTATACAAAGCTAACTTCATCTAGATCTTCCACGTAATCACGAGCATCCTTTAAAATTTAGTATCTAGCCTTCGTCAAATCAAGTTTTACCCTTATATTACTATTAAGCTTTTTTATAAAATATTGTGCGATGCCTAAACGTGGTAAATCGTACAATAATGCTTTGTGTGCTCTTTTCGGTCTTTCTATCAACATAAGGCTTACCAATTCTGTGTGCCCTATCTACTACTGCATCGGGAATATCAACTTCTAACTGGTCTATCTTGCCTTTGACCACATTAAATACATTGGCAGCAGTTTCGTTTTCCACACATCCCTATCCATCTATATGGAGACAGAGCCGCCTGCCATACTGTTCAAGTTCGTCGATATCTTCTGTTTTTTTATGAAGTGCCGTCGTCAGTGTCAATACATGCTGCTGAACTAATGCAACTTGTTACTGAAGTTTTACAATTTTCGTATCTCTTTCCTTTAGTTTTTCGGTAAATATAACCAATAGATCATCCTTCAGTTGTTTCAGTAAATCGTCCTTGTGCTCTGCAAAATTTTCTGCAAAGACTTCCCCAATATCATCTAAGGAATACTGCCTCGTCTTCTGCTGCCTCGTCTTTGGAAGCATGTTAAAATATACGCCACGTGAATAATAATAACCAAACAGACAACAAACCTCGAAAACTTCAGTTGTTCACTTGCAGATAGCGTAGTATAAAACAATAGCAGTACTGATATTCATTGCATGGCAATCCACAGCTTTATATCACCTAAGAAATATTAACACACATCTCGTAGCATCACTGCATGTTCTTATCGCTTAGCATGCGTGTCTCACATCAGCCATCTTGCCTTGCAACGCTAGTACATTAAAAGGATAACATAACATTTTATACGATGCATTTTATTGGTAACATATGATATAACCTACACGTCACTGCAAAACCTTTGTATAGCTAATGTTATCACTGCATATAAATCGAGATTATCTTTTCGGATTACATAGGATGATAACTGACATTTACAGAAATTCCGCATGTGACTATTCGACATCTTGAGAATATTTGTTGCTGATTTTCTCTAAATATATAATCATCATATGTAATCCGAAAAAGATTATTC
>JAUCNQ010070004.1:0-20937 GCA_032352715.1 Bougainvillia muscus | reverse complement strand
AAATTTAACCAATCACAGAAGCCATGACAGTTCATTTCGCCCGCAACGATTTTTCATGTAAACGAGTCCTTAGTTAAACTCTTCTATTGTTGGTGTATACCGGCTGGGCTAAAAGTCTAAACAATACATTTGTAAAACAAGCGTAATATTTACAAAAACACATCACGATATTCCGCTAAGCAAAAAAAATACAAAAATTTACGGATGAGCTAGTCTAACACTTAAACCTATGAAATACCAGCACAGGAAAGAGTAAGCCCAACGCGCAAATTTACAAAAAGAGGAACAGCAAAACCTCAAGAAAAAACAGAACAGAGGAAAATAGCATTAGTAAGGTGTATGACTATCTGCACTAGAAAATTGTAACCACCAGAAATCGTATCAATTTTCGTTTTATTCATTAATTTGTAGGTACAATAAAACATGAGAAAAAAAATGAAACGATTTGTTATGCGAAATTTTGAAACGAAACGTTTGGTGAATTTACAGCTCTTCCTCTAGAAACCAAATACAGTATGAGAAGGCAAATTCACATACTACGTTACGCTTCTCAAAGGAATGTTGTCTCGCTTCAATGTTCAATACCCTTTGTATCCAGTTTCTTAGGGACTGCCCCAAAAATTCGCATCGTAATACGAACCATTTTCACCACAGAAGTACTAGTGTGTGTATAAAGACATTTCTGTATGAAAATTGATACGACTTTCCATACGAATTTTGTTGTCTGTCCCTTAACAGTCCAGTCATACAATAAAATTATCGAAATAATTCTTTGACATTTAAAAATATCAAACGAAATATTCGTTATTTTTTATTACTCAACCGGGGGTTAGTTTTCAGTTATTGTTAGGAGGGAAAAGGTGGGCATGGGGGAAAGATTACCAGGTAAATAAACCTTAGTGTGCAGTAATCCAGGCACTACTCAAGGCTTATAAGGCAAGAGTCTGCCAATCAAGGCTGCCCCTTGACCCTGTAATCGTATCTAAAATTATAACATTTCCATACGCAAACGTCCACATTTATTGTGTCAAAAGTACCAGTATCATATCAGAAAAAGTGTCATATTAGGGTTCATACCAAAAATTGGCTTTAATTCGCTTCACAAATCGTTACCTTTTCATCTCTGGAGAAGGGTCATTGTGCATACAAAGTATGCACAGAGGAAGGACTCTTCTTCTGAGATGAAAATTGATATCAATGAAGAGAATT
Source organism: Bougainvillia muscus (assembly GCA_032352715.1). Classification (NCBI taxonomy): domain Eukaryota; kingdom Metazoa; phylum Cnidaria; class Hydrozoa; order Anthoathecata; family Bougainvilliidae; genus Bougainvillia; species Bougainvillia muscus. The sequence goes on along the minus strand of JAUCNQ010070004.1, from coordinate 19,728 downwards.
TCTAAAGCGAATGTTTGAGACGGTTTCATCGTATATAAGGAGACACTTCTACTGAGTGAAAATTGATATAACTTCTGTTAGATATAATTCTGGAAAAGATAATTTTGGAGCGGACTAGCACAAAGATACATTAGTGTTTCATACAAAGTTTTGGCAAAGAAATTAGAAATTTCAATTGAAATAAAACTTGTATAGAACACTAGAGTTGAACATTGATACAACTTAATCACCAAATATCTCACGGAAAAAGATTCCTAACCAAATAGAACAGAACAATGGTCAAAGTGGTTTACAACTAAGGGACAGTCCACAAAATTCACATAGTAAATCTTATTATTTCCATCACAGACGGAGTTTCATTGTGCATACTTAGTATGCACAAAGCAATTCTTCTGAATTGAAATTGATACGAATTTCTATAAATTTTGTGGATGTTTCCTACCTAATGAAAGAGAAAGTCATTGCAACTATTTTTTTGCTAGTTTTAAGACAATTCCTTTACGTTGCTTATCAGCTATCACTACATCAACTAGTTTTTCGTCCACAACTTTTACAGTCCAACTCGAATTCAATTCAGAAGCAGGCGTCGATGGACTGCTCACCGATGACGGCGACAGTAGTGGTGATGCCATAGGCGTATTTGATGCATTCGTAGATGTTTCCAGTAGTTTTTGAGAAACTTGTTTTAAAGATGCTAGCGTATTACTGTCCGGAAGTAAAGATGATGGCGATTGAAGCGAAAGTCGTTGGGAACTTCGACGCTCTTCAAAAAGTGATGTGGATAGGTCTTTAAAGTCTCTTTCAGGTAAAGGAAAATTTCGAAACGCCCAAGGCGGATCACGTTCATCGTCTAAAAGCGGTTGTATATTAATAGAATTATTTTTAGAAGAGTTCAAACCACTTGGCGAATCAGCCGGTGTTCCTGTATTTGATTTATATACATCGTCTACAATTAATGGTGACGGCGGTTGAGAGTTTGGTCCTTCGCTGGTACGAGGTCGCCGTCGATTCATCGATAAATGAAAAAAGTTTGTAAAACGTTTTCTTTCAAGGATTTCGCATCTTGCGTGTCGTTCTGTGAAAGTATCATCGTCGGTAAGTTCCATCTATAAGAATATAAAAGAATACGTTTGGTTTTACATTTATTAGCGTTTCTCCATTAAATGTAGCACTGTTCTATTTCTGTTTTCTCTTTCCAATATTTCGGCCTTTTTGGTAAAGGATATACATGTAGGATGCAACTTCAAACTAGCATAACAAATTACAGCTTTCAGCTTTATGTTATATTGAAGAACAGAGCAGTAAATCAGACGATTTATCTTAATTTCGGTAAATTTGGTAAACTATAGCTAAAGCCACTTTGAATCAAAAATATTTTAGAAGATTTTTAGAAGACTTTTGCACGAAATAATCAAATATCCACCAAAATCGTTTTGAATAAATTAAGACAATAGAACTCTAGGGAAATACATGAATGGAAACAAAAGTCAATTTTTTCTAGAAGTTTTTAGGAGAAAGTCAAAATTTCAGGGTTTATTTTTAGAAGAACTTAGGAAGGCAAAAATTTAGGAGATTATAGGAGTTTGTAGGTTTGGTGGCCACCCTGCAAAAACAATTGAACATTCAATGAATACTCTTAGGAGTGCAATGCTATTAAATTGGTCAAATAAAAAAAAAAGTCACTTCATCTTAGGGACCGTCCACAAAATTCGTATTGAAAATCGTATCAATTTTCTTACAGAAGGAGTGTTTTTGTGCATACTTAGTATGCCCAAAAACACTCCTTCTGTGATGAAAATGGTTCGTATTATGATACGAAATTTGTAGACGGTCCCTTGCGATACCCAAGCCTAGTTCTTTGTCTACAAAATGCTAAATTTGAAAACACGTACGTCTTCCTGCCTGTTTCTGTCATCAAAGTCGAAGTCAATATTCCTCCATCCTGGAGTTGGTATTTCTTTATATTGAATCCTTTCCACTCTTGTCGACGCCGCCATTGAATACGGGATCACTATATTATTTATGTCATATTCACCAGTAGAAGAGAGTTTCTTTTTATTTCTGAAACCAACACTAGAATTTAAACTTTGCGATAACGGACTAACCAACTCATTAGTTGGCGTTGATGGCTTTGAACTGTCATAACCATAACAATCAGAAAATTTTCTAATTTTTCGGACTCGACCTAAATAGAAAAGTGAATTATTATAAAGCTCAGTCGGTATAATTTTAGAATTCCACAAAATAGGGTGCTAAACAAAATATGTTTGTAATTAAGTTTGATCTCTAAACACGAAGTACATTTGCTTTTATACTGCTTTTAACATTTATATGCAGGCCCAATTCCAGACCTTTTAAGCGTCCAACAACGGACGATTCCAAATGAATAATGACGAAGCAATTTTCAATTTATGTAAAATAGGCTTAAAAATACCTAGCTAGGATTTTTTTTACTTAAAACTGTCTTCATTGAACAAATCAGACGCTGCCCTCCTATTCTGGATCAGGCCCTGATATGATATACCTAAAGTGCATTAATTTTCCCAATCATTTTTTGCGAATTTTGCGAGAAAAATTGTAAAGTTTTTATTTTTCAAAAAGAAATGACAACTGTCTTTCTTTCTTCTTTTTTATACTTAGGGGTAGAAATTTTCGCAGTTATTTATTTTTGTTAGCTGAAAGATTGTATTACCAGAACTTAGGTACAGTAGGTAGAATATTTTGCAACAACTTGTAAAGCATGGAATACACGGTCCATTTAAATTGAGAAATTAAATGGAAGACAAAAAAAATTGATGGTGTATATATACCAAAGTTTGCCAAACTTTTAAGCTTCAAACCTGCACTTTGATTTTTTAAACTTTTTATTTAAACCTTTTTCTATTGAATTTAGTAGACGCTATTGTTTTAATGTTTACATAATGTGTAACACGTGTTGTTTTTAACATTTTTTGAAGATTAGTTTATTTAAAACTTTCAATACCCTAAATGCTCATTTTAGCACCCGGGCGCTTATTAAATTTTTCAATTTTTACACTGGGCGCTCATTAAATGCGGGCGCTAAAAAAGTGCGTGCACTTATTAATTTTTTACCTATGATGCTTCAACCAATGTGTTTTTCCAGTCATAAGAAAGCATATTGGCACTGACAGGCAAGGAAACTTTCGCAGACTTGGAATTAAAACACCAGACGAAGGGGATATACAGAAATTCCTGTGTAATAACTTGAATATTGAGGTAGTTTGACGGAAGTGTATCTCTTCATGCTCATTTGAAGAAAATGTAGTGTGTTTTTCAAATAAGCGACCCTTTTCAAAGCAGAGTGTCTAATAAGCATACAGGCGCTAAATAAATGCGGACGCTTATTGGCAGTTTTACCTTTGGCAGTTTTAGCATTTACAGTTTGCATCAATTTACACTTATCATGTAAAGGGCTGTATTTCTTTAAATTAATTTGAGAGAAAAAGTTAGAAAAAACAGGTTGGAGAAATTAAATGGACCGTGTATTCCCTGCTTAAAGGTTTGTACTCAGATACAAAAACGGTCCACTTTGCTTGAAATTTATTTTATTTTTCCTTACCTGTAATAAATTAGGTCACAAACAGGTCACAAACACGCCGATTCACAAAATTTAATGTTCGAAATATTTCCCATTTGTCAACTCGCAAATATTAATGTTGTAATGTGACCTGCGAAAATTAATACATGTAAGGTACGTAAAAGAAGAGTAATGCCTGGTCTATGAATCTTGTATCTTAGGGACCAGCCACAGGTATTGTACCAAATATTAAGCTATTGCAACCTCACTCAGTAGGAATGTAAATACAGTGTGTGTATCAAGCCAACTTCTGAATGAAAGTTGATGTGATTTCTGATAAAAAACATTTTATAAATGCAACTTACTAAACGAATTTAAAAAGAACACTTCTTCTTGGGTGAAAAATAGTGTGATAATTGAAACTAGAAGCCAAGGGGCTTGAAGGATTCCCGAGCTTGGCATTCCGCTTCTCTAATGAATTCCAGTTATTCTATGTGGGTTGAACTTTCTATTTCAGCTATTTTGCAGTTTTTGCTTCTCAAGAGAAAAGTGTGGGAACTATTGGAGTGAGCATGTTAAATTACATTTCAGAATGGCTCCTAGCCCCCAGTCTATAGGTAATGGCGGTTGCACCAAGTGTACTTCACAATGCCCTAGTAAACATTTTCGTATGTTAAAATTATCTTTGGAATTCCAATTTTGTAAATACTAAGAACTAATTTGGTATTAGAAAAAGTTCATAGTGTACTCCTACACAGGCGATTTCGATATCCTAGCCCAATCTAGTTTGGATGCTGAATTAAAATTCAAGAGTCACAGCTGAAAAGTTGGAAGTACTATAAGAGGCAGCCTCACAAATGAACCTAAAGTTTTGAATGGTGAAAAAAATCTGTGAGAAATTGGCATGGGCAGATACAAGGAAAGTTCCATTTCCAAGAAATTTGAGCAAATTCCTCTAGAAGGTGTTCTAAAAAGAAGGTGTTTTGATTCCACAGGAAGCATTATCATTTGCAGAATATCTCGCTGCTAGCGCTGCGGCTAAATGCCCCTGAGGCCAGACATTCCATAACTTTAAAGAGTTATTTGGCAATAAAAGTCATTACGAAAATAGTGCCGAATAATCTTTCCACACTACGATTTAGACATTCTGTATACATTGATTTGTTGTGGCGCTCCCCTATAACATCTCTATATGTTCATTAATAATTTATTTTCAATTGAAAGACTAAAGAAAGGTTTTATGGCAATCTTATTATTAAAAACTTTATATAATTAAAAACTCTTTATAAAAAATCATATGCACTGTTTGATAAATTCAATGGTCACTTAAATCTTTTTGGCACAATACAGTATGTAAATAATAATAACATTTTAACCTTACTTCCAATATCTACGAAAAAACCTAACCTACCTATGAAAATTGTATATTTTAAGGACAGAGATGAAAGACTAAATCAAAGTATTCCCTGGCCTTCGGCACGGGAATCCAGTAAATAGTTTGTAAAAGAAATGTATTTAATGCATAACAAACAGGGCTTTAGGGCCCATTCACAAAATTCGTATTGTAATACGAACATTTTCATTACAAAAATAATGTTTTTGTGCATACTAAGCAGGCCTGGATATTAGAGCCGGATATCGGACGTTGTCCGGCGAAAAATAGCGTATGTCTGACATGTTTAAATCTTTAATCAGACGCAACTGTCCGGCCAGATATATAGAAGATTTGTCTGGTGTATTTTAAATGTTACCTGACATACTTGTTTACTCGTATATCGTTATTTTTATGCATAAAAATCATATTGATCAAGTTATTTGTTCTATGATAATAATCTTTTCTTTCACGTTAACACTTTATTTCTTCCCCTTGTATCTTTATAAGAAACTGTGCTCGGCCAGCATAACGTCATACGTTAGCTTCTAGATCCAATTTATATAATCGGAGAATTAAAGTAACGTCCCACCAGAATTTTAGAATGTCCGACTGAAATTATAGGACGTCTGGTAAAAATAATTTGTTATCGGACAAATTCATGTCCGGCCAAATATAGCTGCGTCCGGCTGAATTTTATGTTGAACTGACGTCCTGTCCGGCGTCTAAAAAGATTTATATCCACGCCTGCTAAGTATGTACAAAAAACACTCCATCTGTATGAAAATTGATACAAATTTCCATACCAATTTTGTGGACGGTCACTTTATCAGCAAGTACATCCATTTGTTGAAATAAGAAAATAGAGTGTTTTCAAGGTAATCAGAGTTGTTAACACTTCATATTCTTTAGAAATAACTAACGGACTTAACATCAAGTTCCAGGCATACAAACTGTTTTACTTACTTCCACTGTCAGTTGAAGTGCGTTTCCGACTGTATTCATCAGATCTTTTTCGTTCAGGCTTAATACTGGCAGGAGAAATTTTACCTGAAATAGAATAGATAGCAGAATATGAGATTTTATTACTATTACTTTTCATACCTAAAATGTAGTCATACAGTTTTAAATACATCAGAAGGATTTGCTTCAGGATTGTTGAATCGTATGCGTATTTATTACCCGGCAGGGTTAAGTGGATAACATAATGTAATGAAATAAATTAATGAAGTGTTATTGAACGGTATAATAATCAAATTGTTTAAACTAATCATTTATAACAACCTAGACTCTTTTAATTGAATTGAATAACTGATAATAACTCGCTTATCCTAATTTGTATCAATTTTCATCACAGAAAGAGTGTTTTATGCATACTTAGTATGCAAAAACACTCCTTCTGTGATGAAAATGGTTTGTATTACGATAGGAATTTTGTGGATGGAAGTTTGATACCACTCTTCAGTATACAATAGAGAAAAGCAGAATTTAGAATTATAACTACTTTAATGGAAGAAATTTTCGATGGAAGAAAATTTTGCGGTTCCGCGATTTTTAGCCAAACCGCAGAATTAAATTCCTCAGAAAACACACCAAAGTTCCTAGACCGCGAAAATAAATTCTCGCGAAAATAAAAAAGTTAGTTTTTTTGTGTTTCATTTTTTTCAAAAGAGCTTTTTCACTTCTTTTTCTTTCATTTTCCATGAATTTAAGTTTTAAAAAGTTTGTTCTATGCCCTGTTCTGGGAAAATAAATTCCAGCTAAATCTTTGCATTTGCTCAACTGCGAAAATTAATTCCCGTGAAAATGCAAAAATTTCGCGGATTTTGGAAACCACCAAATTTTCTTTCAGCGAAAATATCTTCCAATTAAGTATATGCAGAGGAGATATAAGCAAATCTTTTTCATAAAAAAGATCTTACTTTCAAATGAAGAAATCAGTAGATCTTTAGGTTTCAACCTTTTCCTATAAAATCAAAAAAAGGTCTTAGAATAAAGAATATTCATGCAATCTGGTTAACAGTTCAACAGTTTAACTGATAAGAAAGATAAATATTTTCGAAAATAATAAAAAAAAGTAATAAGTTTACATTAAAAGAACGAAAGCAGCCAGTGGTAGCTGTTCGTCAAAAAAGGTGTTTGTCAGTCACTTTTCTCCTGGGAAATTGCATGTGTTCGTCAATTTTACAGAAAATAATTCTCCTGTCAAATTGAGCTGTTCGTCATAGAATTATAATTTTTTCTATGAAATCAGAGGTGTTCGTCACTTCCATAGTTTCACCAGCCGAGAAAGTAGATGTGTTCGTCATTCTTCTAGGAAAAATAAGCTGTTCGTCAAAAAAAGGTGTTTGTCAATTTTCTAGGAAAATGAGTTGAACGTCAAAACATTGATCTCCTAGGAAAAAAGAACTGTTTGTCAAAAAATCGATCTCCAAGGAGAAATGAGCTGTTCGTCAAAAAAAATCGATCTCCTAGGAAAAATGACCTGTTCGTCAATAATTTTGATCTCCCAAGAATGACGCGCACGTCAAAAAAATCGATCTCCTAGGAAAATGATGTGTTCGTCAAAAAAAAACTAATGCTACTGTCAATTTGATCTGTTCTGCAAAATATGCAGAATAGATTTGACTGTAGAGAAAAACATAGCTCCTGGAAATGTAGAACACCTATTTTGACGAACACCTCTCGTTGGCTGCTTCTGAAAGAAAGTTGGTGAAAATTATCATAATTTAAACGAATTTTAGGAATATCCCACTAGATGAGAAGTTACACCAAAAATTATTTCTAGCTGAGCGATATAGTGCACCTCACCTTAACTTATCACGCTCTGCAAGTTTCTTTTTTAAAAACAAATCATGTAGTTAGAACATAGACAGACCTTAAATTAGTTGTTTTGGTACATGTAATTATAACAAAATTAGATATCAATCATTTTAAATGAACAGTTTAGGTTTGACGAAATTCATGATTACTGTTTTAAATTTATTTTGAAACATACATATCTTTTAAAGAAGAGAAAAATTAAGGACATGTTTACTATTTTAATTACGCATATCTCAAAAATTCACTTCTATTTGTTTTACAAATCGTTTTTTAAGACAAAGTGTCTTTGTGCATACTTTGTGTGCACAAACTTCATAAATGAAAATGATCAGTGACGGATACAGCTATAGTCAGCATTAAGTTGGAGAATAAAACTAATTGATTATAATAGTTATCTTAACAAATGATTATTAGCCTTTCGAAGGCTATCGTTTTTTAACTATTAAAAAGTTACGACCTCTGTTCTCTTTATTATTGCTTTGACTAGGTTAAAGTGTGTTCTGGATCCATCTGTGATCATAGGAATAAAACAAATTTCTAAAGCGAATTTTGCGATGGTTTCTTAATGGAACTGTTCTTTATTTCAAACTTGAACAATAATTTTTAATTTTAAGACAGTTCCAAACCTTTATTTTGGTATACAGAAAGTTACCATGTTACTTTACCTTAATAAGCAGGGGTTTTGTTTTAGGCCAGCGAACGGCGAAATTCGCCGCCTGGAAACCTGAATTCTGCCAGAAATTCGCCGGTTGTATCATGCTTTAAATATATTCAATACGGCCCATAAGGAAGGGAGGCAGGGGAAGGGGATTTATTCTCTTGGCAAGAAATATTAATCTCCTAGTGCTATATGATAAACTGAAACCCCTGAATAAGTACTTCTCCACAGTTATATTTCTAAAATCTTATACTATTTTTACCATATGATAAACTAATGTCTTTAACCACACGAAGGTGACTGTGTTTACACCAACCCTTTTTTAGAATAAAAGTCATAGCTCAAGGAAATCTTTTAATTCCTGAAAAAATGCCATTCTACTCCTGATATCTATCAGCAAGCTTAAAGGGGGAATGCAATAAAAGAAGTCTTATTAATTTCAAGGGCATTCTATCTTTGTGTACTCCTGGATATTTATTAAAACAAACAATGTGTTAGGATTCTGTAGATCTTAGGAAAAAAATTGTCAAAAATTTTGTTCCAATTTGTTGTAACTAGTTCTTCTTCCTACCTAACTGAAATCGAAAGAAAGAAGACAAGCAAAATGATAAGGACCACAATTCTTAGCTACCTTAGGTTCTTGAAACTTTGATAAAAGCGTTTTCTGATAGAGAATGGACAAGAAAAGAATCTGAAAATAGTACCTCAAGTCCTAACTAAGTTAAATTTATCTCCTTAATGTAAAATAAAACGCTCTCCTCGATTTAAAAAACTCACAAACGAGGAGAGCAATGATCGCTCTGCTGGCTGTTTTTTCCTGGCCAGGCCGGGATTGATCATTTTTGATTGATAAATGTTAACAATAGAATAACATTTTTTTAAAACATGGAAAGCCGTCTTAAAATTATTCAAATTATGCAATGCAAAATTATGCAATATAATTATGTACATATGTAAGCCAATCATTGCTCCCGGACATATACTGACCGGGATAAATTAGCGCTGCAACCCAACATTCCCGCTCATCAAAATTTACTCCAAAATCATATCATCAAAATTAAAAAATGAAACGTAAATAGAAGGATAAGAAACGGGTAAACGTTGGGAATCCTGACAACCCAAACCAAAGTTGACACGACAATCAGAATAACCTCAATCAGGAACTAAGACTTCACACTATTTTTCCCTGACGTTTCCCTGACTTCACACTGTTTTCTTAAATTTTCCTTGACTGGAAGAAAAGGTGATCACTTTTCCAGGTTTCCCAGGTTTTCTTTGACCTGTAGGAACCATGTCACAGAAGAACAGGTAGATGGTTACTAAAACTGAAAGTAAGCTGGTCTTCTACTATCAGACTTCAGAATCAATCTTTATTACTGTATCTTTGCTAACATCGTGTAAACAAAGACACTTCCAAAATGGCAACTGAAACAATGTTCTAATTGAATTTTAATAAAGACGGTTACTATGACAAAACCCTTACTTTTTTTTTGTCGATTTTGTGATTGTCACTTTAGTATTGATTTTTTCTTCTCTTAATTTTTTCTCTACCAGCAGTGATAAAGATGCTTCTACAAAGAAAGAAAAAAATGTAAATATAGTAGGCGTAATTTTAATAGGCCACTAAAAATACTCCCGCAGAAAACGCCCGATAGAAACCATATATTGTAGGGCTACTATCGGACGTATGTGGTATGAAATTAATATGGAAGAAAATTCAGGTATCAAATCAATTTCATTCAGAAGACAATGATATACCGTGTTTCCTGAGAATCCTTTTTTTCTTCTTCTTGTTTTTGAGTTTATTTTATCCAGGCTAAGGGTATGGTGGTAGCTTAAGTTGATGCGGGCCTGTCCTTTACCAAAATTAATTTGTTGCTAATGTTTAGTAGTGCAGTTATCATAGTTTGTTGTGAGCTAGGTCCAACAGGTAGTTTACCCAAGAATTTCTTTCATTTACCTGTGTTTCAATAAATCTAATTTCACACATGGCTGCATTACTACACTTAGATGAGTGGAGACCCTGGAGGACACTAAGTATTATACTTTTAAAATACAAGGTATTTGACTCATTTACATAAAAAATGTCCTTATTCCAACCGATCAGATTCTGCCATGACGTATTCTAGATTAGACCCTGGTAACTGTGTTAGTCCTTGGCTAAACAAATATAATGGTTAATAAAGAAGGGATTGGAACTTATTTTGAAACAAAAAAAAGAGTTTCATTAATATTAGAGACAGACATATGACCCGAGCCCCAAACAAAATCCGGGGAAAATTATGTTTTTATACGTTGACATAGGGACATATGGATATGGATATGGGGTATTTTCTACTCGTTTTTGCACAAATTGGAAAAAAAGATATCGTTATGATTTTTGAAAAACGCGGAAATTTGCGTTTCCACGGAAAATGACTGTATAGACCCTCTACCAAGTGTATAGCAAATTGTACTATATCCATCACATAAGTGTCATTGTGAATACAAAGTAGCAGGCCCAAATCAGCTTAAGCTGCCATACCCTTAGCCTGGATAAAATAAACTCAAAAAAAAGAAAAAAAGTATGCAGATTTTTGAGAAGAACCCTTAGCAATTTCATAGGGCATCTATCGACTATTTGAAACATACCGTTAGTATAAGATAATCTTTTATGGAAGCTTTCATCAAGCATGTCTGTATCATAAAATGAATCTTTAGTAGGTTTTTTTGTAGCTTGTAAGCATAGATTACATGGTTCTATAGATGTTGTATTTCTACACTTGAACTTTTCTGATGGTGGTTGCACATCTGGTTTACGTATATACTTATGAGTCCAAGAACCAGTCATTAAAGATGTTCTACAGGCCCCCCTACTAGATAGAATATCATCTTGAGAAGAAATAGAAGAGGTATGAGGAATTCCATTATGTTCAATAACTGATTCAGTTTCATTTTTAACAGTTATATTTTCCAACTGGATAGTTCTAGAGGATTGTCTTTCCGATTTCAGTTTTTTGTGAACACGATGCAAACAAGATATCTTTTTATCTAGTGCATCAATTTGTAACGATAACCATGTGCATTGTGAACCAACTTGACATCGACTTTCCTTCCAATGGCGCAAATCCGCTGGTGTTGGTTTTGGCCTAAATGAAAGAACATTCATTAGAAACACACAAGCTAGCCTAAGAAATGCTTTTACCCAGCAGGATGATTGATGGGTAATTCTCAATGAAATCGCCAAATTTTAGGGTTTTTTTTCACCCTACCACATACATTTCCTTGAAACTTGGTATGCTGTTAGGGCATGTTAAAATAAGTTTACCACAGAAATTTCATTTTAAGGCCGTTTTACCATAATTTTCCAAGATCCAGTCCTTGAAAAAAATTAAATAACCCATACTGATGTATTGTTCCATGAAGAATACAAAAATTCAGTCTTCAAGGCCAAAAACTCAATTAAATTGGACTAAAACTTTGGTTACGCCATAAATTTGGCACACATATAGAATATAGGAGGGAGATTCGAAAAATTGAAAAATTAAATTATGCTTAATGTGATTTCTGATGAAATCAGTATTTTTATTCACAACCAATGAAATTTAGGTTTTAGGCCGTAACGTTTGATTGAAAAAAAGGTGTTTTCAATCTGTTTTCAGATTCAGGAAGCAAAATGACTGGGGTTTTAGTAATAAGTTTTTTTTTAGTTGCGCTAAAAAGGCCAAATCTCAGAACCAATTTAACTTTTATAATTTTGAAATTTCACAACATTTCAGCAAAAAAAGTTACAAAAGTGAGAATATGACCTGGGTCAAACAGCCTACCCCTCCCACTGTGTCAGATGTATGGGGTTAACAGGTTCTAAATTTTGATTATGTACTACTTTAAGGTAACTGATTCTGGCAAGAAGAAATTTTCGCATTTTCTAGTCATGTTTTTCATTTAGTCAAGTTTATCCCGCAAAGTTTTCTAAAATGGTCCATACGCGAAAGTTTGTTCCCGTGAAATATATCATAATCAACCATACTATATGTGCTGAATCGGTCACAACGAATGATTGTTAAATTCAAATCGGACATATAGTTCCTGTAAAACTAAATATTCCCATCAAAACGTGTTTATTCCACGACACATTATAGAAATCAAAAATTTATTTTTATGAAAGTTAAATTTTATCCTGTGAAAATTTCTTTCCTGCGAAAATATGTTACCGATAGCAGATGTGGACTGTATTTATAATTAATGATCAAAATATAACCATGTTATTTCAGTCTTACTTCTCGCATTTCCTTTTACTTCGTCCAATTGGTACTTTAACTCTGGAATCATAATCCTCTTCATAATCAGTGACAATTTCTTCTAAATATTTAACAGAATCATATACACTGAAAAATTTTGTATTAGCTTCACATAACTTTTGTCTTGAGGTCAACATAAAATTATCAGGTGTTTTTCCAGAATGTTTTTGATTCTTTTGTGTTTTGAGATTTGCAAATTGTGTCGTTGATTTTGATGTACTGGCAGGTTTTTCAGCCTTCAGGTTTGTTGCTATGTGAGAATAAACATTACGTAATCGAAAACTATTGACTTTTGCTGTTAATTCCGTTAAGCTTTTTTGCACATGAGTATATTTGCGATGTACAGAATTTTGCTTCTGCTTGATAAGCGAAGACAATTTAACAGTATCTAGTTCTGCAACAGGCTGATCAGCTCTTTTCTCTTCTGTTGACAATGATGATAAAACATTTGATGTAGCATTAGAATTAATTATGCTGGTGTTACTGGGCTCTGCAATTGAAATTGTGTTTCGAGGTAAAATCTGTGTTTGTAGATTCTGTGTTGAGTCTACTACTTCTGGAACTAGGGGTCCTGTTTTGGAAACAGACATACATTTATTGTTGACAGGGGTGAAAGCTTTAACTGTATTATTTACACAATATGAATTTTCTTTCTTCATTACACTGTCTTTTTCTGAAGCTACCACTGCTTTGAAAAAATTACTACTTAACAATTTGTTGGAGTCCATATGCTTGATACTGTCAACTAATACAAGATCAATAGGGGGTATGCAAGTTAACTTCTCCAAAAACTTTTTGCTAGAGGAGTTTCTCTCCTGTGCAGCAGAATGCTCAACTAAAGCAGGAGCCATGAATAGACACGTTAGCCATACACTTTCTCTTGATTCAATTGAAAATAAATAATCCTAGTCAGTAAGGTTAGAACAAGTCCATTGCAGAAACCAGGGTATGCAAACAAAGAAGTTAGCAGTGGTCAAAGTGCGCACGACGTCTGCATTGACTTTTTGATGAATAAAAACCATATAATGGGGATAAAGAAGTATTAGTGCAAGTATTTCTGTGTTTAAATTTCCAGTTCAATACAACTTTCAGTCCAAACTAACGCAGTAAAGTGGTTTTATGATGCAAGACGGGAGCATATTCACTCGCCACCACACATTACGTAAACTCCAAGTTGCTGAAAACACATTTTCACATTCATAGAAGCAGCCCGACTGAAAATTGTCAGATGACCACAATGTTCGAATGCGCATGTGCACTTGTCTCCAGACCACCTAATTTTCAAAATGGCGGACATACAACAACATTTTATAACTTGTGGACTGTCCCTTCATTTTCTGCAATGCCCATCCATTATTTCATTAAAAACATAGGGCCAAATAATTCCAACTATTTTCACAGATCACGGCAGAAAAACCTTGCTAATCTTACCATAGTGTCAGTCTCTATTGAAATATAAAGCGTTCTTGTTTGTAAAATAAACCGACATTTTTGAAAGACAATCAGTTTTTTTCTCATCAGTAAACAACAAACACAAAATATTAGAAACTCAATAACGGATTTTCTATTTGATATCGAAGTTCAACAAATTATAAAAATTATAGTAGATATGCCGAAAGCTATAATTTACAATCATAACTTTTTCTTGGCTACGATATATAATACTAATAGATAAAAATTTAATTATTTTTTGAAAATTTGTATTATCACTCCTCCTATTGCATTGCAACCTGCTTTTTTACTTCTTATTTTTTATCTATCTATGATGTTGCAATTGTTTTACCCAACCTGATGCTAAATTTTGGATCCAATTTTCTTTTTGATGTATTGCCAGATTTTAATGTAATCCTAAAAAATAAAATAAAATAATAATGGATACATGAAAATTACACAGAATTTGTTAGCTAAAAATGAGAAAAAAAAGATTATAAATCAAGATTCTTGACAATTTTTTGTTCGATAGTCGCAACAGTTGAGCCAATAACTAGTAGTCAGCTCTCATGGGATGCACAAACATCTACACTAAACAATTGCACTTACTCCGCCAATCAATTCTACCTGCCCTTTCAGGTCGGGTGTCAGGCTCCTTTGTGCAACATCTTTGCAACGGCAAAGAACTAAAAAAAAAGAAATCCATAAAAATATTGTTTTTGTCCGCGTGAAGCTCGCATGTGCTACCACGTTCGTGATGCGAAACAATATGGCTACTGCTTGCAAGTGAGCTTCTTGTCTTTTGTTGCTAGATTGAACTTTTTGAGAGCGTTAATTTGACCTTTTTTCTGTAAGAGAATCTGTTTTTATTGTAGCATAGAATTTGTTAGTGATCATATCATGAAACTGTACCCAGAGGTTAGCTTTTCCAATCAACTCCTTCTAAAAAAACCCTCAAAAACTTAGCTATGCTGTTTGTTTTTGTTTTGGCTTTTATTTTATTTTATTTCTTTCTTTCTCTGCCCTCAGCAGTGTGTTGTGTTATACTTCTTTGATGTATGTACTGTCTTATTTTATATCCTGTATTCAATCAATTTAAACTCTAACATCTAAAGAAGTATATGATTATAATAAAAATGCAATCCAATAGGCAATATATGGCCATATGGCTGTATGGGCCACCAATTTGCTAATTTGCCATGCATTCATTTGGTTTGGTTTAAAATTTTAACTCTTACTGACGATTTACTTTCGCCTACCATAAGCCACAGTTTGAATAGCTAGTCGCCTAGTATGAAGAATTTGGACCCCATAGGATAGGCTGCATAGTTACCACCCTTTTCGCTCCCTTGGCACCACGAAACCTGGTAGCCTACCACAATCATTTTGTAGCCAACCACAGCTTTTGGGACTGAAACCCCTGAAAGGATGCCAAACTTTTTTGTAAAGCCAACTTCGACACACTACCCTCGGAACCCTTTCAAGAACTATATATGTGGAAAAAGTGTATATAAATCATTTGCATTGTCTATAAATCATTATCCTATTAGCAAAAACACTTTTCATTTTGAGGAAATTGAAAGAAAAGATGTCGAAAAGCTTATTAATAAGCTTAATAACAACAAAGCTGCAGGTCTAGATGGAGTATGTGCCCACCTGTTGAAATCTGGAGTCTCTGTCTTCAGTATTTTTCTTACTAGTCTGTACAACCAATTTCTAAAACAGAGCTAGGTCTGAATCTGCCACTGTTCATAATTTTGTTTGAGAATCAAGACATTAGATAAAATGATCTCCTAAAGGCTGAATTAAATTCATTTGGGTTTCTGTTTAGCATGTCGTTTAAAGCTAAAAAGAAAACGCCATCAGTTTTTGGAATATATTAATAGTAAAACAGTAAGGATTGATCTTTGTTTTAAAAGAAGAAAAAAATTCCAAACAATATTCCGGAAGATGTCAGGGTTCGAATTAGCAGTTCGCAATTCGCAATTTGCGAATTGAGTTGAACATTTTGTTAATCAAATCACTGGCAAATGTATTTAGTTGCGAACCCAAGATTGGCTTTTTGTTTAAGTAAAGTTATCATTTAAAACATTTTATTTAAAGCAAATGCGAAACGCACCACATGACAAGCAATTACTTCTGAGCACTTGATTAGTTCAAATGATCTACACCCTTGATTGGCCTATGAATTTTTTTCCCCACCGACCCCTTAGCTACAAGAAATCCTCGATTAAGTTGATATATTTAGCGAATCAACTTTTTTTTTCTAATTCAAACCCTGAAAGTTATTAAGAAACATACGTTAAAATACCCCCGCTTATGTTTAAAGCAGATCAGCACCACCAATTTTAGTGCAGTCTGATTATTTTTTGTACAGGCTTATTGAAACAGCATTGAATACCACTGGTGTGTTGTCGTTTTAATAGATCATTATTTTTTCCTGAGTTATAGGGTGTATAAGTTTAAAAATGAAAATATGTGAGAGATATTATTTATTATTATTATTATTAGATAAAAGATAATTAAGATTAACTTCAATGGCCTATTTAAATAGAAAACCTGTCTTTGTTTTATAAACGGTGACACACACACCAGGGTACTTAAGTAAGTAAGTAAGTTTTATTCGCCATCATAAAATTTACAAGTAAAAAGGGGAAATAATAAAAAATAAGTTAAAAAATAAAAAAAATAAAAAATAGCTAGTATAAAATGGTCAATAAAAAATAGTAAAAATTAATGCTGTTGCTGCTGCTGCGGCTACTACTGCTATTGCTACTAATTTATTTTGTTATGCAGGTTAAAATTACAAAGGCAGCTTAAAGCTGGTGTGGACTTACAACATAAAATAGTTACACTAAAGAAAAATTGTATTAATAAAAATTTTCTACAAATGTTCTACACCGCAGATACTGAGGACAAAGGCTGCTGTAGTAGCATCTAGAAAAATGCCTGCGATAACGATGACAATATTGGTAGAAGACTTGGTCAGAAGTAAAGTATAGTAATTGAAATAATCAATGTAAGGCATAAACTCTGAATTCAGATAAGGAAGGACAAGAGTTGGTACATTGGCTAGTAATAGTAGAACCACTCAAGATATGATTTAACATATCAAAATTTGCGTCAATTTAATTTTGCACCTGCAGATAATGATAATACTTAATAGTAAAGTAGCAAACTTGGTCAAAAGTAAGGGACCGTCCACAACGCCTGCATGGCAATTTGTATCAATTTTCATACATAAGGAGCGTTTTCGTGCATACTTATGCACAAAAACACTTCCTCTATGATGAAAATGGTTTGTATAATGATATGAATTTTGCGGACGGTCCCTAACGTATTAAAATATCAAAAATATATTTAAGTATAAAAACTATGTAAAAATTCTTAATGAATGTAAGTATATACATAATTAATTAATCGAAATAGTCAAATGGAAAATGACAAAACCTTGATACTTTGGAAGAACACTGAGAGTGTAACAAATTGGCCCAAAAAGGCAAAAAAATGTGAGCTAGAAAGAATAGAAACACTCAAGGTATGGCATAATTAATCTGATTGCTAGAGGAGTAACAAGCCACTCAAAAGCACATTAATTACTTAATAAAATAGTCATTCCATGGCAAAAGCTAAATACTTCGGGAAGGAGAAGGGTTAAAACAGTGGCACTAAGAGGCACAGACACTCTGTAACATAGCATGGGTAAAATGGAAGGTAAAACCAAGGTATGACACAAAAAGATCAGAATTTGCTTGAGGAATGACAAGCTACTCAGAATGCACTACTCTGCTTCAACCGAGCTGCTGAAACTATCTAAACTTCCAACTGCATAGCTCAGATAGACAGAAGGCAAAATAGCGGCAAGTTAATTGTGCAATGCAGATAATAGTAGTAGCAAACTTGGTCAGAAGGTAAGTGTATATAAAAACCATGTTGATTTTTTTTGTTGATTTTTTTACTAAAATAGTAAGCGAGAAATCTCCAGTTAAAGATTTCTTTTACCTTACGAATACTGTTGTTTCCAATTTCAATGTAATAAAATTATGATAGGTAAATATTAAAAGGTTTTTCTACCACCTTGTGTTCTTTTATAAATTGATGTTCCTTTTTAAGCGAAAGTCTGTTCAAAGTCAGTGATTTTAAAGTTTTTCAGCAGCAATGATAAACGGCACAGAATAACGATTGATTAGGAACATTTTGTTAGATTAAAAATAGAAATAGAAATAAACAGATAATAGAAATTCTCACCAGTTAAATACACATAATAGAGGCGCTTAAAATAACTATTTATAAGTCGGTGGTCACAATTTTAGGTGAACTGCCTAAAAAATGCCGCCCACCATGGTTGGGCAGTGAAGAAAATTTTGCAATCTAGACCCTCTAAAACAGCCTCTAAATCGAATTCTGAGATTGTTAATAGAATACAAACTTTTCTTACAAAATGCATCCTTCTTCGTATCGGCTATATTTATATTTTTAGGTGTTTTTGATTTAACTTTGCAAATATAAATTATTTCCGTGAAACGGACTCACTTCTCAGAAAAGTTTTGTTTAACCTGGGCACTTATCTTTTATGGATAATTTATTATCTCAGAATTCAGACTTGCTTAACGTAAATGCGTTATTTCAATCTGGGTACCTATTATGTATAGATAATCTTTATTTTCCTGTCATTTATTTACAACACAGGCCTTCGTGGGGAAAAATCGTTGCGAGCGAATGATTTCTTGCCTCAGACTGTTACAGAGAACGATTCACAAGCTCTCCTGGAGAAGTTTAAGGCGTGCGATCGCTCTCAGGAGTATCAACAAGGCGAGCGATACTAACATTTTTTGAAGCTAAACAAATTATTTTCTAATCTGTTCTATATTACTAAGTGGAAAGAACCTTTTACAATTTGCTGCTTTCTAATCATGTTTACTTTATGTTATGATTAAATTATAGAGATCCTCCATTTATTCTCCGTTTAGTCGACTATACATCGATCCAAATTGCTAAAAAAATGGGCATTAAATACTATAATCATCATTGGCAGATCCAGCCATAGTCAGAGCAACACGAGGAAGAGCTAAAAGTTTTAATTCTTAATAACTTTCTGTATGATGATGGTTTTAAGAGACCATCATCATGCAGAAAGCTATTAGAATTAATGACTTTGAGCATGCTTTGAATCTCTATTTGATTGCTTTGACTAGGTAAAAGTATGTTCTGAATCCGCCTCTGATCATTATAATAAAAGTATATGTTTTTAATCTTAAAGGTTTTATAACATAATCTGACCTATGCATAATTAAAAAACAACCTGGGAACTAAGTCGTTAATTTTGTTTCATTAATAAAAGACAAACTAACCCTACTGGTACCATTTCTGGTTTCAGATTCTTTTGTTTCTTTGAATTGAATTGAATTGAATTGAAATAACATCTATTTCAAAAGATGCAAAGTTAGTATAGGCATTTACAAAGTATTCAGTGAACCATTTTTTAAGTTTAGTTTTAGGAAGTTCAACAAAGCGGTGTGTAGGTAGCAGTTTTTGACATGAAGACCAAAAGTTTAAGGATTGTTTTCTGATAGACTTTAGACCAAAAGATTGAGTACGTGAGAAACGGTTATTTATCAGACCAAGC
>JAUCNQ010069782.1:0-12571 GCA_032352715.1 Bougainvillia muscus | reverse complement strand
GTTCATCTAAAGTGACACCTAGATATTTAACCTTGTTAGTAAGAGTTAATTTTTGACCACTTAGTCGAAAGTTGAGCAATTTGGTGATGGTACTGTGAGACTTATTTCAGTCTTTTCAGCATTCAAACTAATTTTATTAGCCTGTAACCATGTATTAATTGGACTTAAATCGTGATTAACCTCTCTGTTTAGGGTGCTTAAAGAGCTGTTACAATTTAAAAGACTGATATCATCAGCAAAATGAAGAATGTGACTATGAACATTACATAACATAAGTCATTCATATACACTAAGAAAAACAATGGTCCCAGTACAGAGCCCTGTGGGACACCCTGTTTAACGGTCATTGTTTTGGATATGGAGCAATGAGTTTTGACTGTTTGAAGTCTACCTGTAAGATAAGAGCGGATTAAGTCATTGGGAAGTCCACGAATGGCCAAGTGCCAAGTTTTGCTAGGAGGATAGAATGTTCAACGGTATCAAATGCCTGCTGTAAGTCCAAGAAAACACCACATGCATAGCCATGTTTGTCAAGGGAGTCCTTAATTTGTTCAGTAAGCTGTATCAAAGCATGGGTTGTGTTGTGTTTTTCTCTAAAGCCAACTTGGCGTTTGTTCAATGATTGTGATTTATCTAGGAAAGTATATAGGCAGGCTTGGATCATTTTCTCAAAAACTTTATTTACGTTGGATAGAAGAGAAATAGGACGATAGTTTTCCACTAGTAGTTGGCAACCTTTTTTGAAGACTGGACATATTTGAGATTCTTTTAAGCACTTAGGATAGACATCATTTGAGAAGGAAATGTTAATTAAGTTACTGATGACAGGACTAACAGTAGGGGCAATCATATTAAATACATGAGTTGGTATAGAATAAATACTTCTGAACCTGAAACTGTTGCTAATGCTTTCAATGATTTTTTCTCATCAATTGCTGAAAACATACAGAAAAAAGTACCCAGTACACCAACAACCTTTAAGCACTTTCTAAAAATCTAAGGGATATAAAAATCCTGTCGCTTGTTTCCAGGAGGGGCCACGGCTTAAGTTGACGGTTCAGGAGTATTTAATGCTCTTCTGAGCGACGATACCGTCACACTGAAGTGATAGTGCTTTCCTAGACAACCACCTGCAACACCCGGTGATCACTTTGTACCATCTACCCAATTTCCCTCACATGGTATGGATGGGTTGACCTGAGGAACAGCTTTTTCAGACATGATCCTAAGCATGTCGAGCACGGGTATCAAACCCTCGACCATCAGATTACAAATCTGATGACTTAACCACTAGACCATGCTCGCATAACGTGTTTATCAGTTTCTTACAAAACATCAAGCCCTTTTTACTCACCAGTTTTGTTTTCGCAGAAACCATTCAACATCTCGCACTCTCTTAAATATGTTTCACAAAATCCTTTTAAAGTAGTCCAACCACAAATCACTGAACCATCGAACGGGGAGACCTTCAGCTGTGGCTCATAGCCGCAGTCAGCATTTTCATGCCTGTTAACTTTGCGAACTCGGCACAGCTATCAAGCTACCATTTTAGTGTAAACTGCAGAAACACATGGCACATATAAACCAAAGAGCTTTTATTTTATTACCATTCATCTTCTATACGTCCCTGATAAAATTTAAACCAGCGAATATAGGCAAGGAATCTCAACGCAGTGTTAAGGTTGCATAAAATTTTCGCAAGCTTATTTTTGATTCCCCTTGCATGCAACAGATTTTTTCCGATTCCAATTAGTATTTTATTGTCAAAAATGCCTAGGTTAAGAATTTTGGATCATTCCCATAGAAGTTACAGAGGATTTATTGAAATCCAGGGGTAAAAAACCCGCCAGTTTTCAATTCAGAAATGCCGTAATACACAAACGAGTTATACTATACAATACCCTTAACCTTGGCGGGAATTAATAACTCAGTTGGTAACCTTCTTGTCAGTACATTTCAAAGGCCTGCAAAAATATTTTTCTTGTGTTCCAAGCCTGTAGATTATGGAAATTTTTTAAAAATCGATTCCAGAATTCTACCTATAGTGCAATATATCCGAAAACGAAAGTTCTGTAAACACTTTCTACTTATTAATATTAACGAATAAATCTGTAACACGACCCCCGTCTCAAAAATTTCAAAGGCAAATATCTCAACAATTTGAAAATTTCAAAAATTTCACCATAATTCGTACTAGTGCATTGAATCAATTTCAAACAAAAAAATATAGGGCTACTAATACCCCCTTCTTAAAGTTAAATTCAACCATAACTGCGTTGAGATCGCTTGTCGTCCAGCTTTTCTTTACACCTCGTGGCTATGCAGTGGCAATTGACAATACGCTCCAGCGCTGCTGACTACCATATTGTCAAGTAAACCAAACTTCTATCATACTTCCGTATTTTGGATTTTTTATATTTTTATTGCGAACGACAAACTTGAACCAGATCAGAAAAGAAAATGAACGCCACAGAAAACCTTCTAGCAGCGATGGTCAGCCCTCGGGAAAGAAAAAAAAAGTAGCTTATTATGGGAAGATTAATTGATACTTATATTTGTTTTCATATAAAATTTTGACAAAGTTATGGTTAGTAATTACTTGGATTCCCAATTCTACTCTCCAAACATGTCAGAATTCTGTCTGGTCCTTGTTTCCCCAAAACATTGGGGCGCCCCATGTTATCATCTCTGCCTATGAGCTATAGTTTATATTTCTGCTTGTTCTATTGTTCTGCTTGTTCTGTATGTTCTATACAACAGAATATTTAACCTGTAGTAAATATTCAACAAATAAATAAATAAATAAATATTACCCTTTTTTTTTCCTTTATGTTGTTCCAAGAAAACTATTTTGAATTACGTACATATATATTCTCTTGTCCCTGTTTTTTTTCTTTTTGCCTTAAAGAAAAAATTAAATTTTGGTAGACATCTCAGCCTCAAGATTTTCTTAAAGGGGAACTAACGTCAAAAAATATTTTTTTAGTGGGTCACTACATATGCCTCAATTGCCATCAAAAACTGCCTAAAACAAAATAAATTAATTGAAAACCTTAAGAACGAAAGTTATTGAGCTTTTTGTTACACAAATACTGTTGCACGCAAGTCGTCATTTAATTTCTAAAACTGAAAGTATTAATTATGTTTCTATAGTAACGTGGCAGCTCAAACTTAATTTAGAATATCAGTGTAAAGACTAAGTAAGGAGGTAAGTACAGGGCTTCGTGGGAGAGGCGAGCAATTGCTCTCGCGTGCCTCCGCACACGCCTCGAAGTCTGGAGGCGTGCGATTGATCGCACGCATAAAATAATAGTAAATTACAAAGCTAAATCGCTCTCGCTAACTATCAATAATCTAACTATCGGATTGCTATCGATTTCCGTAGCGGATTCAGACCTAGTCAGAGCACCAAGATGGAGATCTACTTAACTTTTAATTCTTCACAAATGATCATTGACTTTTAAAAATGATCATTTGTTAAACTATTATTAAAATTAAAGACTTTCGTTCTCCATTCTATTGCTTTGACTAGGTTAAAGCATGGTCTGGTTCCAATAAAAAAATATGGAATATATTACCCCCTGAAGCAGCTAGTATGCCGTTGCTAAGGAAAATGGCCATGGTTGCTATGGGAAGTTTTAAATTTCCTTTTATATTTGTATTCAGTTTTTAATTAAAGAAAGGAAAGAATCTGAAACCAGAAAAGGTATGAGTAGGGTTAGTTTGTCTTTTATTAATGTATACATATGTTAGATTATGTTATAAACCTTTAAGATTAAAAATCAGTATATATAATAATAAAAGTGTGACGGTATCGTATCAGAGGAGTATCTTAGGAGTATCAACAAGGCGAGCGAAACTAAAATTTATACTATACATCGATCCAACTGGCATTAATAAATTTTTTTTCCCCACAAAGGCCTGAAGTAAGTTAGTTTTATTCGCCATCATAAAATTTACAAGTAAAAAAGGGAAAAAAAATAGAACTAAGTTAAAAAATAAAAAAAGCTATACTTTTTCATTCTTTTGTTTATATTTCCCCTCTGCAGCAGGACCACAATGAAAATAAAGCTATTGCTTGTCTTGTGTTATCCTGGCCATCAGCATCAATAAAACGTATCAATAAATTCTTCAATTTTTACTATTTTATATTGACCATTTCATACTTAAAAGTACAAAATGTTTGAAACAATAATAGGTGATTATCTGAACATTTGATCTAATTGAACAATAGTTAATAATGGACAGATGTTGTTCTTTAGTATAAAATATATATGAAAAACTTTTTTAAAAAAAAGTATAGTGTTGTGTTGAAACATGTTGGAAAATATTTTTTTACATATGTAACGAGAACATCAATTAAACATCTTTTTGTTTTTCCTGCTACGAACGAACACAAGTTTGGACATACTTTTAAGCCAGCAATGCCAATGTGATGAGAGTGATTCTGTAGGTCGGCAAAATTAATCACAGTGTTAGACACGATTATGTATTTATCTGGCTATATTTTACTTTTACTGTTGTAAAAGATATGTGGGGAACGGTCAAGCTAGTGAACCCCAAACACGCGGACTAAGCGTCAGTACATAAAGGCCTGACTGGCATAGTCTTAAAGGTTACCTCCCGTGAAAAATGAAGTAAATCTCATATAAAAGACCTTGATCCGTGATTAATGAATTGATAGGCTTCATATAAGCCTATGCATTTCCTTAGACAAAGGTATTATTACGACTTTCTTGGCTTCCTTGAAGGCTAGCAAATTTTTGTTAATTGCACATCATTAGGTTGATCGCCTGGACAAACTTTTTTTCAAGTTTGTCCAGGCGATCAACCTAATGTGATGTGCAATTAAAATGTTATCCAATAATTTGCAAGCCATTAAAACAAGAAAGCCGAAAAATGGGGGGGGGGGGGGATCAATCCATAATGAATCTTATTACGACCACCAAATTTTTACGCCCCCCCCCCCCCCCCGAATTTAACAGCAATTCCTATAACTTTGACCAAGTTTAAGCAAATTCTGCAGACTTGGTAGTATTTAGCTTACAATGAGATTTTCTTGGAGGCTAACTTGCATGAACACTATGAAATGAAACGTTAACCGCGCGAACATTTTATGTTTGCCTTCATGGTGTTGAGTAGAACAGTAACTGTGCGTAAGTACACAGATTAAACGTGGATCACAACATTGCATATACTGAATGAATGTGAAAGTGGCTGGAGCTACAAAGAAATTTCTCAGAACCAGTGTAAAGTTAAAGTTAGCTTAATATTGGGTACTAAATAAATGTAGCCTCAAATAAAGTTACCTACACACTTGCGAGTAGGCCTGCCAACTTTCCGGCATGGAAGTCACACATTTAAGGAATATTCTATCGTAACTTCTGCATTATGAAGCAATTTTCTGATATTGCTTTTGATGATGTGCAACTCGCTGAGTGTCAAGTCTCTACCTTACAATGCTAAGTAAGTTTTATCTGAAAACAGTCTGCCTCAATAAATTATTTGTAGCAAAAGCAATATCAGTAAAATACATGCGCCTTCATGTCACATGATCGGAATCATAACAAAAATGTGTTCTAACATGAATAGAAGCAAAGTTCCCCATGATTTTTACTTTTTGTCCAATTTTTTCTCTTCAATCACATATCATTTTTCTTGTTTAACATAGCCTCAAAATGAGCGAAGAGTCTATTTTAGAGGATCTAGAATTCGTTAGGCAAAATCGTTGTAAGCCACTAATTTTATTTTCAGTAGACAGTAGACAGTTTTCAAACAAATGACAAATTTTTGACCAGGAGAGTCAGAAAACAGCATTTCTGCAACCTAAAAATCAAAGTTCTAAAATGTATCTGTTACATTCCTTTAAGTTCGCAATCACTTCTATGAAACAGCAACGCCAATGAATCTCCACCGGTGCGTTATGGCGTTATGTGATTTCCCGGAAATGCGTATGACTTGTGCTTATTTGTCCATGCCAGGGTCTATTCTGCTACATGAACTCAGAACTAGATTCACACTTGTGTTGCCCCCAGCACCGATTCCAGCACCATCTATTTGTTTTGATTGCTATTGATCTTTGTTATAATTATATATATATAAATTATAGATATCTATTTTTCAACCAAACGGTTAGATTTTGTATGCTACACTGTGTTTCACAGAAGGAAAATATATTACAACAACGTGGGTATGATAATAAAATTGAATATACAAACAATCAGAACATCAACACAAGAAGTAAATGCAGGGGCCGAAACATTATTTGGTACAACCTCCCTGGGCGCTTATTAAATTTTTTACTTTTTACCCTGGGTTAAAAAAGGCTGGCGCTTGTTTAATTTTTCAGAATATCGACCAATAGCAGTCACTTTTTTGGAACATTAGAATTTAAACACAAACATAAATGACTGTATGGGAAATTTCCTGTATACTAGAGTAATAATCAGAGGATTATTTCCACCGGGGGCCACTTAGCATATGCTCATTATTTCAAATAAGTGCCCATGTTGCATGCTAAGAGCTCTGTTATTCAATAAGCGCCCCCGTTCGAGGGGTGGGCGCTTATTAGAGATGGGTGCTTAAAAAAGGCTGCCGCTTATTTCAAATTTTAATTCTTAGCCTGGGCGCTTATTCGAGAGGGGCAGTTAAAAAAAGCTGGGCGCTTATTCGAATCTTTACGGTATTCCTTTATTGTTGATGTTCTTTTATAATTTAAGTTACGATAAATTGATTAAATCGATTTTTTATTTCCTTTAGATATTTATTTTGATTCTTTTTCAGACAGACATCTTTTATTATAAAAAATATGTTGAACAAGTTACACGTCATAGAGTGTTCACTTTACATGATTAACCGTGGTGAATACTTTCGTTTTCAAAGGGGTCATGGCGGAAACCGTACAGTAAAAATGACATAAACAAAACGCTAAAAGAAGGGGATTACCTGACTTTCAGAAATTATTTCAAGTTGGAAATATGTTATTAGGGTTATCTAAGGCTCACAAGCAAATAATCTCCGAAAAAATTTTTTGACCTTAGTTCTCCTTTAAGCTGTATAGTTTGAACAAATTATGTACATCCTCCTACATAGCCTCCTAATTCCTAGCCTGTGGTGACTCCTGTTCTCTTTCTTAATGCTTTGACGATACTTTTTTCCCTTATTATTGTTATTACTGTTGAATACTGATAAGTGGAACCTCGGATTAGTGGTACTTTCGCTTGATTGAACCATTTTATGGGTCTCTTATTTTTATGTGTCCCTTGTCAACCTCAGATAAGTGGAAACTTTACTACTTAACCATTTTCGCTTATCCCCTCCGGGTCCCACTTATCGGGAGCCAACTGTGTTACGATGATTCAATTGCATTACGATTATTATTATTGTCATTATTAGTATTATTTTTTATAACAGGACATGCATCGATAACAGTGTACATTATATAAGCGCTGAAGCATTTTATATCCTGTATTTAAATATTGTTAAATAAATAAGTACATGCTGTATCGTTCCTAGCTTTTTCAGTATGGTTCCAAATTTACTGAACTCGCTCTTATATATGGCTTAGCATATAGATAGGTTACTCTTCATGATTGCCCATTTGTCTGGTCATTTAATATCCACATGACAAGTGTCCTTCCTTTTTGGTTATAAGCTGTGTATAAGGAAAGCCTTTGTTGTACTTACTGTGTAGAGAGCAAACAACCATAGCTAATGGAAGCTGTATTAGTTACTATAGACGAAATGTCTAGGTACAAGAGGACATTCCTAAAGGTAACTGTCTAACCTATAATCGTGATAAAATAAAAACATGGTATTTAAAAGTTTCTTGTGTAATTTTTTCTGTAGATTAAGTTTTTGAAATCAAAAATATAAATTTGTAATTATTTTCGCTTATATGAGCATATTTATAAAACGTTAAATCTTTTGTTATTAAATACCTATATTGTTTAAAAGTTTCTATTTAATTAATAGCTTCTATTTAATAAAATATTATTGTGTAAACAATCTTTGATTGATAAAAAATATAAAAACGATGATATTTCAACAACATTTTTTTGAATTTTAGTTCGCTTTGACGTGCTTTAAGTCCCCTGGGTAAACCTGAAATTTGACGGTATGATGTTCTTTCAAACCAATGATCTGTTCAGAAACATAGTTTTCTTCGTTTTTTTCTTAAATTAAATAACCGTTGTGCAATTAGAAGTTAAGTAATGCAACGACGTGGAAATAAGGTTTATAAAGATTTGTTTTCACATAACTGGCATTCGTTTCACTTATAGTTATTTAAAACAAAATTCTTGGCAAACGGTTGTTAACAATGAGATAAGAACGACGTGAATATAAGTTTCAGGAGAAACAATTTTCACTGACGAGACTTAAGCGCGCCGTAGTTTTCATGTACAAAACTTGTTCGATAATTTTTTTTGTCCTTTTCAGTTAGTTAAGCGAAAAAATAAATAATGCTATCGTATAGAAAATTTAAATACGATTCAGAAAATATAAACTTTTTTGGGGAAAAAATGTGTAGTTTATTATATATTTAAAAAAAAACTGAACACATGTTTATAGGTTAATGCTACAAAATAGTTTTGCTTATTGTGATCACGTTTTTTTAACAGTAAATGACATTGCATTGTTTGCATTGACATATAAATTAAAAGTAGATTACAATAAGGGACCGTCCACAAAATTCGTAAAATTCGTATCGCAGATCGTATACTTTTTTCATAACAGAAGAAATGTCTTCGACTAATACTGAATTTCTATACGAATTTTGTCGAAAATGAGCAATAACTGCATAATTTGTAATTGTAAAATGTAAAATTTTATTTAATTTTAACGTCTCATGAGTTGGTATGATATGAAGGGTTGTTTTAGTAAGTGTGACCATTTTGTGGATATTTGTGGATAAAATATTTAAATTATTTTTGTTTTTTAAGGATGCTGAATTATAACGATTTGTTTATCATCGACAAGGTGTTTCCTTCTGATTGGAGAGAAATAGCATCATTATTATGTTCAAAGGAAAATACTAGTATTAAAATCGATAACTATATGAGAAAACGATGTCATCAAGTTGTTAACAAATCAAATACTTTACCATTGAATATGACAAAGTTTTTAAAAGTTCTACAACAAGATTTTATTCTTCCAAACAATAACGCAATAACCTTGACAAAACTACCAGTGTTTTTTGCTCTTTCGAAATATATACAACATAATATACTTATATTTTTAAAAGAGTATAATTTCAGTTCTGAAGATGAAAACGAATGGAAAACATTTCTTCAAAAGAACGCAACACAATTAGATGATTGGAGTAATGTGATTTGTGGTATAAAAAGTAACCACATGGTATTTAGTGAAAAGTTACAAACCAGATTATGCAACCTTAAAAGACCTTCAACTAGTGGTTTTCTTCCGATGTTAGATGTCAAGAAGACAAATGTCAGCGTTGATTTGATTGAGATTGAAAGCGATGGAGAGGATTTTATGACGTTTTGTGAAGTAGAAGATAAAAGCATAACTAAAATAACTAACTTTGATACAGTAATAAAAACTGAAAGTAGTATAGCAGAAACAACTTTAAAATCAGTCTCACAATCTAATAAACAGAAGAGTATAGAAGTAAAGATAAAAGGTCTTCTAAGCACAGGGTATGATACTTCATCACCATTACTAAAAGAACATATGATTGATCCAAAGATTGTCAATGAAATGTATACAGCTTGTTCAAAAGAAATTCTAAGTGAAATATTTCAACTTTTCTCTAAAGCTGATGCGAAAGACAAAGAAATATTTTGTAAGGAATTAAACTTAACATTACTGAAGGAGGAGAGCTTATCAATATTGCTTGACTATTTGGATGGAGCAGAAGGGCTTACATTAGAATACACTCATTGCGTGATTTATCATGCTGTTACTTTACGATTGCTACAATTACAAGAGCCAATAACACGAGTTTTGTTATCATTGCTTGTGCAAATGATACAGAAACATCAACAATATATTAGTATGGTTCTATGCAAACTTTTTAAACATGAAAATTTGAATAGTCTTCAGGAAGATGTATTAAAGAAACTTTTGTTACATGACAGCTCAAGGATGGACAATGTTTCATGTTTTTTGAATCAGTTATTTGATCTTAAAAACACGACTATCAACATGAATGAGTACCACGTCTCCCTGCTTGAACTTCTGTTCCAAACAAATCCACACGTGACTAATCACAGCTTATCAAATCTCATTGTAAATCTATCTAGACTATCATTGAACAAATCTTTAAAACTCATGAAACTGATTATGGTAGTTGTGTCAAACTTCCATACAATATTGACAGATTTTGACAAAGGTTTATTATACAGAGTTGTGAACCAGAATACTTCATTTTTGAAAAAAAAGGCTTTAAAGCTTTTGGACGCTTTGTAGAATTAGCATTAGGAGTAGCATTACAACAGAATTCCCAAATTATTATTAGTTTTATATCCCTGTAAGGCTTAGTGTTCAATTAAATAGACATACATGCTTTAACAATCCTGAAGCATTTTGCTTCAGGATTGTTAAAGCGTGTGTGACCATTTTGTTACCAGGCGTTAACAGGATATAAGCTATAAAATCTTTAAGGACTGTCCACAAAATTTTTATCTACGCTATCTACTAGTAATTTTAATGGCTTTTGATGTTAACGTTGAAAAGATTGACATACTCAATAACATCACAACAACATTCTTATTTCAAGTGGCGATTGACTCCCAGAAGAAATGTCTTTGGGCATACTAAGTATAAATTGATACGAATTTTGTGGACGCTCTTTAATCTATTTTCAATTAGTAACGACCAAATAATTCTTACGTTAATAAATTATAACCTTTACCTTCAGAATTCTCAAATGAATGCCATGCAATATGAACACAGAAGGTTCGCACTGCCAAAACTCTCACTCGTCTGTATCTGGTATTATTTTATGTTACTTGTTCAAAGATCTGCTACCCTATATTAAGATTTTTGTTCTCTTATATGGTACAAACATTTTGTGTCGCTAAATTGTTCCTTTTTAATCTTGTAAGAATTGTCTAGGTGCATATACAGAAAAAATCAGCTCAAATTCCTTTTTCGCAAAACGCTTCATTTTAATCTCAGTCTTACAATTATGCACAACGTATTAATTATGCACAAAGGCACGTCTGCCGTCAAATTCTGTTAAGAAGCAAGAAAACCCTGAGCACGAAGGTGTGGAGTTATATACATCGACTGAATTTTATTTCAAGGTTCGTCTCAAAAATTCGCTTAAATTCGATTCACAAATCGATTTTCACCTTAGATAAAGAGTTATCATAGTGATACAAAGTATGCACAATAACACTTCATCTGATGAGGTAAAAATTGACAGGAATGAAGTTCATTTATAAAGCGAATTTTTGAGACAGTTCCTAAGTACTCGTGTCTAAAACAAGTTCAAATATCACATCTTTCGTAAAACTATTATGCATTTACAATTATATTCCAGATCTCCATCACGGTGTTAGTTTTACGCTTCTTCTGATGGTAAGCACGGTCTAATCTAGAATATGATTAGCTTAATAAGGGCAATATTTATGTGAAATAACCATCATAAATTCAAGGGGCAGCACCCGATCTGGATTCGTGCTTGATAAGGATAGTTAACAGTCCAGGGGTACTAAGGTGACTATTGAGACTTATAAAAAATATTATGAGATTGTTGAAGAAAGTTCTTAACATTACTTTAGACTTGCAGTCCCAACAAGGAAAAGGTGGCGACTATTTCATAGTCTACCATGACTTCTGACGATGAAGATACTCAGGATCCAGTTATTCGAACGTAGATTAAATATGGATTCGCTTTATCTAGTATTAAATCTTACTTGAACCAGTGAGAATGGATTAGAAATCAATTCCTATTGGTTAAAGTCAGATATAATACTGGATTAAGCTAATCAGAGTTTAATTTGCGTCCAAACAACGGGGTCCGGATGCTCAAGATTTCATTGAAACTAAATTATTATTTTTTTCTATTATATTTATTATGCAACGCAAGTGTCGTATCCAGAAGTTTTCTGGACAAGCAGTTTTACTGTTTTGTGTTATCTTGATTTATGGGCTTAGTTTTTGGGCTCCCAAACCGTTATAGCGGTCCCAAAAGTGCTCTAGATAAGACACTGAACGCAATGGCTTCATATAAAACAACATAGACGAGAATATTTACTCTGTGTGATTTGTGCTATATAGGTAAGGAACCGTCTTAAAAATTCGCTTCATTCCTGTCAATTTTCATCTCAGATGAAGTGTTATTGTGCATACCAATGAAGCGATTTGTGCAGTTAATTAATGCGAATTTTCTAGACGAACCGTAAGGAACTTAAAAATTCGCTTAATAAATTTCAAATATTTTTTCATATACTTTTTTATCTGAGATGAAAATGAAACAATTTGTGAAATTAATTAAAACGAAATTTTGTAAGGGTTCGTCTCATAAATTCGCTTAAATTCGCTTCACAATTCGCTTCATTCCTAACAATTTTCACCTCAGATGAAGTGTTATTGTAACACT
>JAUCNQ010069671.1:0-12573 GCA_032352715.1 Bougainvillia muscus | reverse complement strand
ATTATGAGGAGAGAAAGCGGAAATTCCGCTTTCTCTCCTCAT
This sequence comes from Bougainvillia muscus, assembly GCA_032352715.1. Classification (NCBI taxonomy): domain Eukaryota; kingdom Metazoa; phylum Cnidaria; class Hydrozoa; order Anthoathecata; family Bougainvilliidae; genus Bougainvillia; species Bougainvillia muscus. The sequence goes on along the minus strand of JAUCNQ010069671.1, from coordinate 12,531 downwards.
AATAAAAAAGCGAAAAGCCCTGGGGACGAGGTTGATTTGATATACCTATATAAAATCATAAAGACACAAGAAAAGAACGAGACCCTCTTCTTGTCACTATGATAAAATATACGTGCCTATAAAATAAAAAAGATTTGCACTAAGTCTTCTTATCAAACACTTTCTTAATCAAATACTTTCTCCTTGCTTCGCTCAGAATTACAATTAGAATTTTTAAATTCGAACGCTTGCGGTCTGGTTTTCATTGTCGAATGTTTTTATTTTTGCAAAGCAAAAAGCTGGCCTGCTTTGCAGAGGAGTCATTTGCCAAGATCATATACATATATTTCACATGAGGCTCTGGGAACGAGGTTTCTCCCTACTAGCGGGATAAAACTACCGGACACCGGATGCAGCGGACGTTACATGACGTACAACAATGTTCTCTATGAAGTTAATTTACGGACATTATTTAAACGGATTTATTCGATCAGTTTGACCAATCACGCGAGATGAACTCCCTAAATGAAACCCAAATGTTTTAATGATTAATTAAAACTGAAAGCTAAATAGCGATAACATCGAAAGCCAAAGCTATTAGAACAAGACTGCAATCCAAAACCGCAATCCAAAAACTGCAATCCAAAACTCAATCCAAAAACGCAGTCAAAAATACAATTCAAAACTATGATCCAAAACTGCTTGCTGCAATTCAAAAAACTTGAATCCAAAACTAGAATAAGAAACTACGACAATTTCAGGTATTATTGCAACCTCGTCCCCAGGGCTTTTCGCTTTTTTAAGCTAAAAGCCCTGGGGACTAGGTTGGTATTATTGTTGAAATCTGATAATCCTAGATCGAAAGTTTGGAAATAATAATTTATTTGATTTGACGTGCTCAAAATAATCAAAGCATGCTCAAAGTCATTAATTCTAATATCTTTCTGTATGACGATGGTCTCTTAAGCCCATCATCATACAGGGAGCTATTAAGAATTAAAACCTTTAGCTCTTCTTCGTGTTGCTCTGACTAGGACTGGATCCGTAACTGATAAAAGGCTGGGGGTTGGCAACCGCCTCCCACAAGATGAAAGTTTTTAATATCTTTTAACAGCCTGGACGTAATTAGATAAAATTATATGGAGTCGCGTGCTTTTCTATAAGTTATCAGATGATTTAAGCTTTTTCTTGTAAGAACACCTCTTTAGGGGCTAACACGGCCTTTCTTTGACCGGGGGTAGCAAAAAATTGAACTATTTCATTTCTGCAGTGAAGTAAAAAAACTTATAACTAACCTATGAAAGAACAGTTACTCTTACATATATACCTTTTAGAAAATCGAATAGATTCAAAAATTGCATTACCGGATTTCATACCGCGCAGGTCTGGGAACTAGTCTTTCGCCGTGGAGACAAATGAATTCTCCATTTTAGCGTGTTGTGATTTGTCTCGATTTTCCAGTGTCTATTACGGTCTATCTTTCATCTTTTAAAATAAAATTTAATACTCGCAAATATTTATACCTTTAAAAGTTAACTCTGATCCACCAGTAATTAAGGGTTGCGAAGCGTAAGCCAGTGACTGTGTTTGCCAGCAAAAATTTACCAAGAAAGCTTTCACTTTGAGTCTCTCGGTCATTACAAGGGAGTTGGAGTTCGGAGGCCGAGGGTCGGGGGTTTGTGTCTTGGGGCTTGAGGGTGGGGGTTTATGTCTTGGAGTTTGATGGTGGGGCTTAATGTTCTACATGTTAGTTTTTAAAAAAAAATATATCGAGGGTCAGGGGTTAAAAAATGTTAAAAAAAAAATTAAAAAAATTACAGAAAAAAATATAATTAAAAATTAAAAAAATTTTTTGATGGATCAGGTGGGTCTAATTTTCAGAAATTAATGCGTACGGATGGTCCCTATTGCTAGTCACAATAACAACCGCTGTAAAAAGGGTAATGGTATTACAGGGTGTCCACAGGCTGTGAACGAAAAAAACCAAGCATTTTTCTCTAAAACTCAACCTTTTTCCAGCATTTTCCTTGTGAAAACTATGTTTTTCCAGCACCATGTGAGAAAATTAATATAAATTCGACAAAGTACACAATGGTTTCTAAGGCATTGCATGCGTCATTACTTCTTTAAGAATGAATGCACTAAACCTACTGTTACAAGTAGGCTGATTTTTACATAATGGAAAAGTTGCTTAGAAGACTGGCACAGTAAGGAAAAAAACAACTTTCCGCCACTCACGCCAGGGCCGGCGACGGCATATTTCAGTTTTTCCAGTTTAGACTGATGAAAAGCATATGTTTTTCCAGTTTTTCCAGCCCTTACTTCAAATAAGGCCTTTTTCCCAGTTTTTCCAGCGTCCGTAGACACCCTGTATTATAAGAATGTGCCACAATCATCCACAGACTGGTAAATGGTAAATAATTGTCGGTTTTTAAAAGTTGCAACAATTCTTTCAAAACAAATACAGAAATGATCAACCTCGTTCACAGAGGGTCTAATTGATATAATTGCCCCCGGGACGGAATTGAGTAAGACGAAGACAACCTGCATATGAATTTCAAAAAGTGTATGTCACAAATTCGTTTTATTCGTGTCAATTTCCGTACAAATAAAGTAAGTTCTGCGATGGAACCAATTTTTGAGACGAAACATAAGATTGACTTTTTGAGACGGAACATAAGATTGACTTTTTGAGACGAAACATAAGGTTAGGTTAAATTGAAATTCCAAATATAAACACACAGCTTTGGTATTTTTAACCCTTTAATGCCCGGTGGTAACAAAATGGTCGCACACGCTTCAACAATCTGTATGACCATTTGGTGTCCTCTAGACATGAAAAGGTTAACGTTGCAAAATGCATAAGAAATGATCCATTTATGACATCTCGTCGACCTAGCCCAATATACTAAGCTCGCATTTTTTTTTATCTATGAGAAGAAGAGAAATGAACATTATAATCAAAACATTAAAGCTGTATATAAAACCAAACGTTATTAAGTAGAAGCAGGTTGAGTTGGGTGTCCAGACTAAATATCGACTTTAAAAGTTCAAAATAAAAGAGATTGAAATTTTACAAAACGATTTGAGATAATATTTCATTACTAATAATTTTAGGCAGGTTATTGAGGATACTCAAACACTAGTGCTGCACCTGAATCAGTGGCAAGGTTTAAAAAGTTGGAATAAAGCCATTGTATTGACTCTAAGTGACGTCAGATGACGTAACATAAAACAAATACGATGACTTCATTTTACATTCGTAGGAACTTGTTGTACTGTAAGGCAGATTTATTCTTCTTTTTCTTTGATCACGTGATTAGCGTTACGTAACCATCTGACGGCTTTATAAAATGAGATTAATAAGGGCATAGCAATCGGAACAAACAACGGAACATATATCGCATACTTTTGATCATCCGGAAAGTACAGCAAAGCCAATAAAGAAGAATCGTAAAAAGCTTGTTCTGACGTTAAATATGCTTTCTTCGAATGTTTATATGCTTTATCGATGTCTCCAGTAGATAAGTAATGTTTTGATTTTTCTATGCTCAACACGGATTGGTCGATAAGAATTTTAATTTCATCACGAATTACAATATTAGCAATGGAATCTAATAATTTTGATAACGAAGTTAAAGTTGAAATGGATTTCTGTAAATGTTCATAAGTTCGTTCAATACGTAATGTCATAGCTGACCATTCAGAAATATTACCACTACTATCAACTAAATCTGTCAAACCAAAAAGTACCTTAAGTTGATCAATAAATGTTCCAATCAATTGCTCCATTGGTACACGGATTTGTTTTGTCGAATTGTTCTGTGGCGAGAAAAATTGCATTCCACCCCATCTTGGACTATGGAATGCTGTGTAGAATTCAGTGTCAGATTTTTTGGTTTTAATAACAAGTGGTGAATATTTCTTCATAGGAATATAAACAATAAAATTCAAGCTGGCATCAGTTGATGTGTATGAATTCAATCTCGATTCCAATGGATTGATTAATAAGGACAACTTTGATTTAGTAAAATAAAACATATCTGAATCTTTAATAGGCTTTAAGCTGATGTCAGCGAAATATAAAACTTGTGAAGAGATGCTAAAAGGACCTAGGAAATTAAGTTGATTCAAAATCGGTTGGAGATGTTTTTTACAAATAGATTCTATATCCCAAGTTGGTAAAATCTCGTTCGGATCAGCAACAGCCAATGTAAAAACAATACGATAAGTACCCGAAGGTGGTAGACGTCTTTCGAATTTTCGTTCCGCATTAATATCAAAATTTGATTTGGTGTTGCTAGAAAACATATATTTCAGTAATGGGTTGAATATTATGTCGGAAAGATCCGAGTTAACTGTTTCTGGTACATAAATAAGCATTGCTAAAGATGATGTGGAATTATTACTCAGTGATGGTGCACTGCTTTGCAGTCCACCATCACAGAGTATTAAATTCACATCAGGTATAGTTTTATCATGTAGAACAAGTATTTGATATGTTAAGATTTCTATATTTTCAACATCATACTGTAATACTTCACAATACTGCTGTGTGCTTGAACTTTCTTCTTGATTCTGTTTTTTATAAATTTCAAATTCAATATCCCAATTATTATACTCTTGAAATTTTTCAAGAAAACTAATCTTTAATGTATTAATATCAGTATTTATTTCAGATGATAAAATAACATGAATTTTAGCTTTTATGTGGAATTTTGTATTTGGTAAAAGTGAAATTTGTTGATGTGGTAAATTAGCTCGATATACTTTTGTTGTGTTCCACCATACTGGTAAACCAAGTAAACAACAAATAATCAAGACAACAATAGATACTAGTGCTTGTGGATAATCCATGTATAGATCTTAAAAGAAAAACAACAGACGTTTACTTTTCTCTAAATTATTTCTTATGTGAAAACAAAATGGTCAATCTCAGTTAGAAATGCCTCAAATTAGGAACTGTTCTCAAAATTCGTATCACAAATAGTACCATTTCCATCACAGAATATTATCTTGTTTTAAGTACTGTCCCTTAGTTTGGTTATTTTGTTGCTAAGGTGACACACGAAAAATTAACGCCACACATGTAAGAGCCTTAAGAGCATTATCGTTGGACTTTTCGCTATCACAAAAACAACTTTTCTTAAATTTCGATACTGAACCAGTGCATACTACTAACTTAAAATCACTTGCCATTGAGTTGTTTAAATCATTACACAATCTAAACCCGAGCTTTATGGGGAGCATGTTTACATTAAAAATCATGCTTCCAAGCCTTCGCCGTGGGCAGCTTATACAGTTGCCACCGACGAGTGAAACAACTCGGGATTCATTTGTCTTTCGTGCCTCACTACTGTGGAACTACCTCTCAGGTCATGTTAAACGTGCGGAAACGTTAAGCAACTTTAAAACTTGCATCGCCAAGCACAAAAACTTCTATTGTTAATGTCTTGTATTATTAGAATTTAAATGCTTTTAAATTATTATTTTTAAACTACATTTTTTATGGTTGGCTTGAATTAGTTTCTTGTAAACTAGGTATTATGTCCAACTTGAAATAAAGATTACTACTACTACTAGAAGACGTGTCTTTGTGCATACTATTTATGTATGAAAATTGATACGAATTTCCATAAGACTTTTGTAAACGATACTTAAGAATATACTGCTGGATGGAAAAATCCTGAAACTAATGTGAAAGAGGTAAATACAAATGTCTTAGTAATAAATACAGTTTGAGTTGAACTTCCTGACCATTAGGTTTAAATAGATGAAATATTTTCCTCACATATGAATTAGTTAAAAAAATTTCCACATCAAAAACAAAACATAAAAGGGGTAGCAAAATACAAGATTTGGCAGCCAGACAGTGCATTTTCTGAAAAACAATTAAGTAAAATAACCTATGAGCCGTTTAAACACCATTGGACAGACACAAATACAAATCGAATACAATACAGGCGAGCATGGCCTAGTGGTCAAGTCATCGGATTTGTAATCTGATGGTCGAGGGTTCGAAACCCGTGCTCGGCATTGTCCGACAAGAAAAAAACATTGACAAGCAAAAATACCTAATAATAATCATGGAATGCTACGGATTTTGAATAGCATTCCTTTCTGCCCAATGGTGTGTCCAATGGTAATATTCGTTTAAAAACTAAGTTCGCAAGAGACCATAACTTACTAGATCAGTTGTTGGTCTATACACGATTGAAATAAATAAATAAATCGAATATAAAAAAACTACGAATTAAGAATCCATTGAGCAGTGGGAAAAAATAGACATGCGACAAATTAGAAGTCATTATGGATATTTAGAGACGATTCTATAGTATTAAGGAACAGTCTCGCTTCATTCCTGTAAATTTTTATCTTAGATGAAGTGTTATTGTGCATACTTTGTATGCACAATAACACTTCATCTGAGGTGAAAATGAAGCGATTTGTGAAGCGAATTTATTAAAATTTATGGTTGTTATGGAATTTCAACAACTACAATGACCAAACTACTAAAACACAATTTTCTAAAATCAAGCTTAGCCAAGGGATCGTCCACAGACTTTGCATGGTAAATCATAATCTCCATATAAGCTTACATAAAAAGCTAAGAAGATTGCCTATACAGATTTCGTGGACTGTTCATCCATTTTATCCTTTGCATATTTAACTTCCCGATACTAAATTTCTTCCAAGAAACAAAACCTAATTGAAACTAAAATTAATGAATTGATATAGCAGACCTAGGCAGAATTTTTATAGAGTCTAAGGGACCGTCCACAAAATTAATATGGTAACTTGTATCAATTTTTATACAGGAGTGTTTTGTGCATACTAAGTATGCACAAAAACAATTCTTCTGTGATGAAAATGGTTCGTAGTGTGATACGAATTTTGGGGACGGTTAGGGAACTGACTTAGCACTAAACTCACAATGCACAAATTGTTGAGTAAAGGAAAAACAACAAATTAATTCGTTTCATTTTATGGCAGATGAAGTGCCATCTTGCATACAAAGTACGAACAGAGATAATTCGTAATGAAACGAATTCATGAAGTGAATTTTTGAGACTAAGCTAAGCAACACTCTCTAACTTAGGGACTATCCAGAAAATTCGTATGGAAATTCGTATGAATTTTCATCACAGAAGGACACTTCTTCTGTGATAAAACAATACGATTTGCGATACAAATTTTGTGCACGGTCCCTTAAGTTATGCTAGACAAAAGCAAATTGTTTTATAATTCTTCTTTCTTCTGAGCAGCAGCAAATTGATTTAAAATATTCTTTCTTTTAAACATGCTATCGCGTTTATCAGCTTTCATATGACCCTCTAAATAACAAAATAAAAAACATTTGATATGTTAAAATGTTATGTGTGGGTAAAAAGTAAAAACAAAACAAATAAATTAAGTTTCGCAAAACGTTTTCGGTTTTATTACCATCTTCAGTGCTAGTAAAAATTGATGTTAAAATTTAATTAAAATCTACAAGATATACATACATACAGTTAAAATTCTTAAGGTCCTAAGGGACTAGAACAAAAGAAACTAATCAATTACTTTGCTTTTATTACTTACAGTTTACTTGGTTTTGTCCATAATGCATAAGTAACATTATATACAATTAACTATATTTCTTTTGTTCCAGTCGTTTTGCTAAACTTAATTTATTTGTTTTGTTTTTACTTTTTACCCACACTATCACCTATGGCAAGTTTACCCTCACACGTTAAAATGTTAATTATATACATTTTGTTTTACCAGTCTCATCGCAGTTTACTAGTAAATTCTATAGACGTCACGGCTGCTAGTAAATAAGTGAATAATAAGTGAGTAATAAGTACTCAAGCTGTATTACTAGGAAGTCCAGCAATAAATCAATAAACATCCACAAAGTCTAGTCTAGCATAGAAGGGCAGCGATAGAGGGTCTTACCAGTTGAATAAGGGTAATCGTTGTGTAAAATAGCCCTATAAACACCTAGTTGGATAGTTGTGCTTCCACTGTCATGGTTCAGGGGACAATATACGATTAGCAGACCTTTAGTGTAGCTTAGGGCCTGATGCATATGATAAGTGCCTGTAAGAAACGAAATAACAATAAACGCTGACAGTATCTGATGTAACTTACGTAACATCTTCTCTAATCTTGCTATTTCAGTAGTGATATAATTTTCGCCTTTCTCTTGAATTTTCTTCATTGCCTTTAAGTAATATTCACCCGACTTTTTATTACTAAATAGAATACAATACAAATAAACAGCCAACAAGGTTTATGTAGAAGAAACAGCAAAAGTTTATAGTCAATACCCTAACAGGGTTCATATGTTATTTCCAACAAAATGTTTAAAGGTATTTCTGAGAAGTTTTTTTTTTACGTAAATCCGAGTTTAAAGTAAGAGCACTGGCCACTGATATGTGAAGGTTGAACGTCAAGATAAGAGTTATAAGGGCAGGATCGAGTTGACCGGCGACTTTATCAGATTCACAAATCTTTATTCATTAAAAGAAACTAAGGAATTTAGAAAAACAATTGATTCAATCAATAGTTAGGAATTGTAATGAAATATTTCCTTGATCATTCGATCTAGGTACATATCGATTACTATACATAGAGGGTCTAAATTACAAAATTTTCATCATCGCCAAACCAGCGTGGGCCACCTTTTAAAGGCATTTCACCTAAAGTTTTGAATGCCTGAAATATACACCTGACCATCAGAGAATTGATTTACTGTATCATGATGTACAGCGCCTTATAAATTAGCTATTTTAACCCTATTATTACCGGGGGGAGGGGGGGTGACTGAAAGAGCCCGCGCCATGTTTGACGCCCTATAACTTCTGTTCTGTTTATGTTTTCAATATGATATTTTGAGACTTTCAACATATATCTATATTATGTCATCTGTAAAAATTTCAGCGTTATACCATACTAAAATTACTGGCTATTGTTTGAAACCACCTCTCAATTTACAGCACTTCTCCCTCAAAAATTCCTGAATATTGCAATTGCAGTATTTTCTTTATTATTTAAGGTTAAGAATTTGCACAATGACGTATTTTATCATTACCTTACATTTGAGTTAGAAATTTTTCGGATTACCGGAAATTTTATCCGGGGATTGGAAATCTGTTTCAGTCCGGGTTAAAATCGGTGAAAACGTTTTAAAAGGATAATTCCATCTTTGTTTACCTAGGGTTTTCAAAGCGTTTTGGGGGTAATAATCCCTGTTCTTACTTAGTTTTAGAACGGATCTGATTTTCAAGGTTTTAATGACGTCATCATAATAATTTTTGAGTCAAGTTGTTCATTTCGTGATGGTGAACACTCATGCCAAGTTTTATGCTCTGTATGTAATTAGTTCTAAAGTTAATGAGGGGGGCCGAATAGATCAGAACCACCTATCAAATTTCTCATATTTCCCATTGAAAATACTGAAATATTGGGAAGCCTGTATTTTTTTAGGTACAAATCATTCTGGGATGAAACTTTGCACAAGTGGTAATTATTATACGAAAATTCCATCGGAAATTCCGGAAAAATTTCCAGAGCAAATTCCAAGGGAAAGAATCTGTTATTTCGCCATCTTTTTGGCTTAAATTGCTTTTGGACGTTTTTTCGGACACTTATCTTTACATCCACATCATTTATGTGAAAGAAATGTCTTGAAAAATGTTTTTTAGCCAATGTAAATTCGGTTTGGTATTTTCGCAAAATCTGATGCTAGTTATGATGTCATTAGCCTAAAATTGACGTCATGCTGAATTTGACCACGCCCAAAGCTTCTTCATGTGCTTGGTAGAATATGTGCCAAGTTTAATGAGTTTAGAATTAGTGGATCTTGATATTCATTGCCCCCCCCAGTCTTTAAGCGAGCCAAAAAGCCTTAATAGGGTTAAGTGCTGGTATAGTAACTTTGTTAATTAATCTGCAAAAAGTAAGCCAGTCACACTTTATTGAAAGGAATACTGTGAACTTTCCCACTCCTTACTCATCATTTGCTTCTCCAGAAATACTGGTACTGATATCAGCCATAACTGCTTCACGCTCATCCTATAATTAAATAAAAGAATACTAATGTTTTATAAAACCTATATTATAGATCACAGAAAGTTCATCAAGAGTAAATTGAAAAGCTAAGTGAGGTAATTATATCCTTGTTGTTTTGCCTGAAAAGATGTGGATTAGATGATTTTAATTTTAATATTTCAATAAGAACAATACTAGAGTAAGAGGTTTAGGCAATAACGATTGTCCCAGGTACCGGCCAGATCTTGTATCTCAAATTAATCCAATTCCTTTTATAAAAAGTGCAAACAAAATTGATAAAAATTTACGCTGTAGATATTTTCAAGGTATCCATGATTAAGATCTATTACCGTTGAAGACATGAACTTCTTTGCAGCTTCATCATAAGCATCAACTCTTCCAGCCTAAACAAATATTTATAAGTTTACAAATACTTTAACAGGCAGATAACAATTGTCACAAAACTGAACTTGCCATATAGGATCTTGCAAGATGTTACATCATACTCATACTCTAGCTGTTTCTAGACACTCAAAATTAATTAAAATTAACTAGTAAGTTTCAATTGAATTGCAGGAACGTTATTATATATCATACAGACAAATTCTATAGAAATCAATTCCATATGTAAATTAACTATCAACAGGTATCCTAAAAAACACTCCTGCTACATTAAAAAAAATACATTTCATAAGGGACCGTCCACAAAATTCGTATCAAAATTTGTATATATATTTTTATACAAAAGCAGTGTTTTTTGCATTACTATGCACAAAAACACTCCTTCTGTGATGAAAATGGTTTGTATTACTGTACAATACAAGTTTTGTGGACGGTCCATAATGCTTGGTTACCTCATCATTGACACCTCCCCCAGCAACTCTATTTGTTCCACACTTCTCATTCAAAAAATCAATGAAATCTTGTTCGCTTCTTCCACTTGAATACTATAAGATAACAAAGAAAGAATACATACTGATTTATAATTATAAAAGCTTTAAAAATAAGCAGAGGGATATTTTTTAGAATAAAATGTTAAGAAACGAAGTGATAACAAAAGTGTTTATTAATAGTGTGTTTCCTGCAATAAAGTTTTGTATAAAACTATACACCTTCGCCAGTATGAAATAAATTTACCAAATGTATGGGTCGGTCGGCTGCGCAGAACGAAAGATTAAATTGGTCTCGCCTTATAAACGTATAAATGTAAAATAAAATAAAAAAATCCTCAGATATCGCTGCACAACTTCGTTAGCTATTATTTCTGACGGACTTTACCTGCCGAGAGTTTCTAAAATATAGGCAGTCTGGTACACCGAAAATAAGGTCCTTTATAAGGTAAGTTTTCTACCCTATTAAGGCAAGGATATAATAAAGCAGAGTGAAACAAATGTTCCTTTAAAAAAGTCATTGCAGCAGCTACCTCTTGTCCCTCTTTATTGTCTTTAGAGAAAAATTTGATGGTAGGATAGCCACTGACACCAAATCTAAAGAAAAAATTCAGTGAAGTGAAGTAAACAGTTGTAGCAAGATATTATACAAAGATTCTACCATCAATAGTGTTTTTATAAGGGATTGGACCTATCTATATTCTAATTTTCTATCAATAACAGACAATAAGTATCACATGTAAGTACTCTACGTAAAAAACGTTTCATTTTGGAAATAAATATAGACCTAAGCCCTAAGCAATGACCTATAATAATTTTGATTGTTACCTGGAACCAAGTTCTTTTTGACTATCAGCATCAACCTTAGCAACAACACACTAAAGTAAATACACATTCAATAAAGTATTTTATGGTCTTTTATGGTAAAGCTGATAAAAAAAAAAATTATATAATGCACCACATTAAAAAAATTTGGATAAGAATTTGTATCAATTTTCATTCTTTCTTCTGAAATAAAAATAAGCACATAAAGCACTTCAACTGTTTAACACTTCGTCACTTTTAGTATAAATCTATCTTGCATGTTTTGGCAAAGTTTTAGGGTCATACCACTTATATACAACATAAGTTATAGGTCATCAGTCAAGCTGCAGGTTTTTATTTCTTAGTGCATGTAACCAGAAACAAAACAGTAGAAAATGAAATAACAATACAATTAATAAAGAATCGGCATGTCACATTGAGTTGAAATTTTTACTTTAGGCGTAGTTAAACTCCACATAAATGTAGCCTTAGAACCTAAACAAAACTACTTACATTTGGTTCACTTTGGAATGCTTCTGCAACTTTTTCATAAGTAGGTGCTAGACTCTTGCAATGGCCACACCCTTAAAAATATAAAAAGTATATCACAGACACTGAGTATTTTTTTCCTGTTCCTCTCCCTCGTGGAAGACCATATATGTACATAATTAAGACTTTTTCATGAGGCGAGACATATTTAATCTTTCGTTATGTGTAATTTTTAAAGCATAAATTGACTCGGTCGTTCGGCAATAATTTTATTTTATTTTTTTATTTCATCAAATATAGATCTATTATAAATCGCGGTATATAGGTTGAAAAT
>JAUCNQ010069560.1:0-12574 GCA_032352715.1 Bougainvillia muscus | reverse complement strand
CAAAGTCATTAATTTTAATTATATTATGTATGTCGCTGGGTCTCTAAAGACCCAGCGTCATACATAATATAATTAAACAATTAACAGTATTTATGCACCATCGCAATGCTCTGACTAAGGCCCTTCTATGAAAACTAGGTATTTTTAAGGCTCTTTTTTACATAAAAATTTACCTTTATCATTTAATCGGATGATGCCCTCCTATTCTAGATTAGACTCTGATAAAGATATTGAATTATAATTCAAAGATAAGTTTTATTACACAATGCCTTTGTTAGTGCAAAATCCTTTTCTACATGGATAAACAGGGATAAGTTTAATTTCTTGTTGCTATCCTCTAGAAGTCGCTTTCACAATAATTGAAACCAGTAACAGGACTTAGAACTAAGATAGAGGCTTTTAAGCTATAATTAAATTTAATTAGTTTAAAACAATGATTACCAGCGTTTAAAAGGCTAGCCACTATTAAAAATTAACGATTTTGGTCTCTTTCTTATTGCTTGGTTTCCAGTTTATGAGAAAATTTCGTTTCAAAATTCCTATTACTTTCACCTAAGCAGATCGTCTTTGTGCATACTAAGTATACACAAAGACGCTTCTTCTTAGTTCCTGTATCAACCAACAGATTTGTCCATTTTAATCTACCTTGCGGATCATTCGAATATTTCTTTGGTATTGATGAACCAACAAGTCCCATATCTGGTCGATAAACTGTTCCTGATGAAAATGTATTATCTGAAGTCTATATAAAAATAAAAAAAATAAAAATATTTACATGCTCTAATCCAGTTATTTTAAGGGTCTACTTAGCCGTCCCTACCCCTTGAATAATGGTGGTAAACAATGCTCCTTTTATGTAACAAAGTCCTTAAAATACCTATATATATATATAATATTTATAGGGCTCTTCTACATAAAAATTGCCCTTTTTAACTTTAATAGATGCTTTCCTCCTGTTCTCACCCGGGCATGCACTATATTCGTTTGCTTGGCATTTCATGATAACTCTTGTGTCCAGTAAAGATTCAGTGACATTCGAATTTTTATTATGTTTTATACACAACTTGCAGAGGGTTAAAAGCCCATTCAAATTGCTTAAAAATTACTCGGAAGCAGCCATCTGTACGTGTTCTTCAAATTATGTGTTCTGTAAATATTTGAAAAATACTACAGAAATGTCCTTGGTGGAGTTCATTTTTAGCATTGTTGCAGGCATAAAGCCTGCAACAATGCTAAAAATGCACTCCACCATACTCGATTTTTTAGAGATTTGCTGCATATTTACAGAACAGATATTTTGAAGAACACCTCTGGAAGGGATGCTTCCGATTACTATACCCTCAGACAAAATAATAATTCTTAAAGAATTCCTTTAATGTAAGTGCAAATTTATGGGGGAATGGGAGAGACATCAAGGATTAAAAAGTTTCTTAATTCGCACCCCCTTATGCTGCCGTCCATAAAATTCGTATCACATATCATATCATTTTCATCGCTATTTTAAAGTAAAGCTAGTAAATTGTAACCAATTTATTTAAATAACAAAACAGAGAAGAAATGAGTGAAGTGAACAAGAAATGTAAGAGAAGGGTTGAATATTCTTTTTATGTGGTGCCTTCAGTTCTTACTTACTATAAGAAAAACTTCACAGTACTTCAAAAAAAAAATATAGCTAAAAACATTAGCAAAAGTCTTAAGGGGACCGTCCACAGAATTCGTACAGTATCATTATACGAACCATTTTCATCACAGAAGGAGTGTTTTTGTGCATACTTAGTATGCACAAAAACACTCCTTCGGTATGAAAGTTGATACGAATTTCGTGGACGGTCCGTAAGAAAGTCTTGTTGTTATCCAAGAAAAGTCAAAAATAGCTGAAGTATCACTTTATAAACCTCTTAATAATACTTAATAAAAGTGGAGTCAAATCTTGATTTTTAAAAATAATATTTAAATTTTCAGAAAAAGTTTAAATATACCTATATTGCATTCGTTAAAAATAACGTCACTTATTAGATGAAAGTCATTTCATGTCAATGCAATAGGTTAGGGATTATCTACAAAATTTGTGTTACAAACTGGTTGACTTTCATCTCAGATGAAGTGTCATTGCGCATACAAAGTATGCACAAAGACACTTTCTTCTGATTGAAAGTTGCTATGATTCCCCATACGAATTTTGCAGGCGTTTCCTTATTGGGAAAGTTCACACAAATTTGTTTTGAGTTTTCAAACATTATAGAAGATTGAAATAATGATTGAATTATTATTCCAAGGCTAGTTTAGAATCAACTTTAACACCAGCCAAATATTTTTTCTTTCACATAGGTAGTATATTTTATACTCAAGATTAGTTTGTCACAAAAATTTGCTTTAATTCGTCTCAAATATTAATAAGTGTCACTGTGCATACAAACCATTACAATTTTTCTTAAATAAGAACCAGGAAAATTCAGCTCAGCCAAAATGTTCTTTATTTTTTGGGGCATTTTACTCTCAATTTGTTACTAAACTGTTCTTATAGTCTGAAAGATTTAAACCTGTTTGTTCTTACTTTAAAGGATTCCTTACACCACAGGGTTTAGCCAAGGCTTTAGTTTTAACCTTTAAGAATTAACGACTTTGAGCCTCCATGCTAGTCTATGTGAAAGCATGTTCTAACAGGCAGCACGTGTTCTTATTAAGGGTGACTAAATATATTAAGCCTAAGATTGTTCTTAGATTGTTCTTAATTTTTCACAAATTTTATCCTAATTGTTCTTATAACAAATAAGTATCTTTGGGTAGTATACACCTGGAAATCGGGATAATCGGGTTCAGATTATGTATCTAAGTAATCTAATTTTGTTATCTCAATTTTCACCCAACAATAAAACTCATAAAACACTATTATATAAAATCATTTGGTGGAACATTGAAACTTTTCCGTTAATGTCTTGTTGATAATCCGAACGTTCATTTAATATAGATATAATAGTAAAAATTCATGAGATCAATTTATACCTTGGTTAACATGCAAATTATAAATTAAATCATCACAGGAAAAAATGTATTTGTGTATATTTAAACCGTCTCGTAAACTCGCTTCATAAATTCACTTTATTCGTATCAATATTCATCTCAGATGAAGTGTCATTCTGCATACTTTGTATGCACAATGACACTTCATCTGAGTTGAAAAATAAATTTCATCTTATATGTAACGTTATCTTTTAGATGGCATCACTTCTAATCAATACAACGATACTATGACAAAAATTAGAGACCAGCTCAATAGATGATCTGTAAAACGAAAAATCGCTTCATTATCATCTAAGAAGAAGCGTTTTTTATGCTAAGTATTCGCTAAGAACACTTCTTCTTACATGAAAATACAGGAATTATAAAATGACGGTTCTCAACATTGAAGTTCTGTTCCAGACACTCACGGAAAATTTATAAACAAAAAACAGAAGCAAGTGTGTGCTCATAATTAATTATAATTAGTGAAGGAGTATATTCTGAATTTAATTTGCAGGCATTGGCCTGCAAATTAAATTCAAATAAACTCCTTCACTGGGATATATCGTTGTCTAAAGATGACATACAGTACCACATTTTCTTAAACAAGTAATATTTCTATTCTAACTGCTTGAATCATTTCTAGTCAAAATAGCAGTTAACTTTAAAAATTAAAATTTAAAACATCCATTGAACAAATTTATTAACTATATTGATTTATTATTCAGAAAAAACAGTGTGACGTCATTCTTTTCGGTCTACGTCCTATATTCCAAATATGGTAACTAAATGACCGAATGGAACTTTAGGAGCGCACTACTTTTTCTTAGACGAAAATGAAAGAGTGAGACATTTCCTAAAAGGTCAATCTGAAAAAATAAAAGTTACAAATGAAATGTTAAAAAATTTAAATAAATTTTGAGTGGTTGTCCAGAAAACTTGGCAGAGTATTCACAAAATGTTAATAAGAATCCGTTTTAAAAATCGTGTAATTTTTGCCTTCTACCATTATGTAGCTAAGTTATCTTTTTATTCGAAACCTTCTGTTAATGCTTACATTATCTTTCATACCGATTATTAAATTACACTCCTTTGCAGAGATTTTAATAACATTCATAAAACTTGGTAAATGTAGATATAATCAAGTTCATAAAATTCGTTTCTGAAAACCGTACTACAGTATCTTACATCCTTACATCATTAGCTACAGTACAGCACCGATTTTATATGTACGATTTTATATGTTTACTGTATACTCTACAGTATATAAAACGTAAACAAACTACAGTTAAGGATTTTTACCCTTAACACATGATGTCGTAAATTGGTCACACATAATTAAACAATCCTGCAGCAAATGCTGCAGGATTGCTTAAGTGTGTATGACCATTTTATAATGAATTTAAGAGACAAAACATTATGTCCACTAAATGGTTGCACATTTACTGTATATAGAGCAAATACTACAATATTGCTAAACAGAGTGTACACGACGTTATGCAGCGAAATTATTTAATATTATGTTTACATGTACAGTATTCACGAAAAAATATTTACATTACCTTTTATAGTGAAAATATAGTTTTTACTTCCAGAAAAAAAATACAGCAGACAGAGAGAGGTCTCTGCAACGATTTTATTAATTGCAAGTTTATAGAAAGGACTTTAGTCAACAAGCATGACTAAACAAAGCTATACTACAGAGTGCAACATTGGTATCGATGAGACTTGCTGTCTTTTCGCTATTTCTAAATAATATACACAGCGTGAACTAGCAACATGGCTGCCACGAATCCTACATAAAAATAAAATAAAAGATATTGTCGATGCGAATGTCAAATGAAAAAATTCTCTTCCTCGACAGTATATTTTTGTGTGACTGAAAATAGTTTTGAATGAAACGAGTTCCTACTTACCCCTGGCTTTCTTTGGTAACTTTTCTGCAACATTTTCATCAGATATGGGATAGGTTCGTTTGGCATCTCCCTGATTAGCCTGGCCATCATATCCTAAAATATAATAAGTAAATCTATCCATCTTTTCTTATTATTGTGCACAATAACACTTCATCTGAGGTAAAAATGAAGCGATTTGTGAAGCGAATTAAAGCGAATTTTAGAGACAGACCCTTAAAAGTCATAAAGAAATTTGCACCGTTGTCATCTCAGAAGAGATCAGATCATCTGAAGCTAGGGCAAAGACACACAATGAAACAAGATTTTTACGATTTCTCATACGAATTTGTAAACTGTGTGGCCCAAATTTATAATATTTGCAGTGATTTGTACTCTCGGTCACCTAATTGTAGGGGGGGGGACAACACCAAATTTTGGAAAATTCACCACCCACTTCTATTTATTAACACCCTCCAAATTAATTTTTTTCCTAATATTCACCTACCCTAATTACCCTAATTAGTCAGAACTAAGTCTATTGTACATGTTGCATAGAGTAACTTTACAACTGATAAACTCCTTTGACTTGAATAAATAACCCTCCTTGGTTTATGCAAACATGTCAAAACCTTACCTAGAATGTAAGATAACTCTGATTTCAATGAATTCTCCCCCTCCCCCCCCCTCCCCCCGCCCTCCCTCCTCCAACTATTGCCAACCCCTTCTAACTAAACGATTTAGAAGGAAATCATCCTACCCCCATTTATTAACACCCCCCCCCGCAATCTATGATTTGACGGGAAATGCCAACTCCCCTCCTTAATATGCCCCCCTGCGATTAAGGGACCGAGAGTAGGGTGTGTTTAATTGCAAGCATGAGAAGTAATTGTGTTTATACTTCATACAAAGTTTTAGAATGTACATCTCTTTACCTCAAACAATTTACCAATACCATGACGCTCCAAATAAACTTGCACAACTTTTTGATTCCCAGAAGTCATTTTACTACTGTTATGATGATATGGGGCATTTATTGTAGGAAATCTTGATGCCTAGGTAATCATAAAAAATAGTTATGGCTCCTGACTGAGTATAAAATATACTATCAAAGGAAAACCTGACAGTGCTGTTCAAATCTCAGTAAATTTCAACATGATTATCTTTAACTTTTTCTGTCACCTATCTTGATCAGTCAAGCGACAACAGAAGCATCTATTTTTGAATCCAAGCACAAAGTGTCATAATAAGATGTGAATCATTCAGATCAGGGTGACCATAGTCAATAGCCTTTGAAATTCCCAATTGAACACCAGAAGTCTTGACACCCTGAAACCACTTTCAGAAATGGTTTCAGGGTGTCAAAAGTTTGGTTCCTTTATTAAAAACCCTTTAACATCAATAAGGTACAGTGAGTAATTAAACGTCCTACATAACACTTTAGGGCCTAATTGAAAACTACCGTTTTGGTCACAGAAGGAAATCAGAGGACTCTTTAGTAATTTCTGAGAGCTATTGCTTTGGTAACTTTCTTTTCTCCAGAAATGAAAGACACTGATTCTGCCTTAAAGAAACTAAAAGGAATCCTTTTTGTATTAGATTGTCTACTGACTATTGCTGTTTGAAGATGCTGTCACGAAATGGACCACAGCGAGGAAGATAAAAAAGAGCAATGTGCTTATTTTGAAATTCCTGTGAATTTATGAAATTAAATTGCATACAATAAGCTGAAATGCCAAGTTACATGTCTCCTGTACTTTAAAATGTTCAATTTTGGAGCCAAAACTTTTCCCCGGATAGGTTGTATCTGTTTTTCTAGAAAGAAATAGGGTCACAGAAGGACAGGTCACAGAAGGAAAAAAAATCTGTATTTTTTTAAATCAATTTTTATTAGAGGAAACACATCGGAAAAGTATATTTATACTGTCTCTAATATTTCCAGAGCCATTTTCTACCATTTTTAACATTTTCTGGCTTTATTGAGGTCTCTTTCTTTGTTACCTTCCGAAGAAACTTCCTATCTTACTTCATACAACACAATAACTCACATGCCCTCCTTAACATTTGACATGTCATTTTAGATTTTGTGGGATACTACTTGTATTAAAAAAGTCACGAAAGGACAAACATTTTCCAGAGAATTTTAACAGCCCTTCAACCAAAGGAGACTTTCATAAGGGATACTAAGTATACCTAGACTATCTAATATCTAAGTACAATATTTATTCACATGTCTCACATTGAAAATTGGTTTCCTTCTCAGAGTATTGTACAAGTGAATTATATTCAATTGTCCATCCGTGACTTTTTATGTTTACTTGCAGAAGCTTCGGAAAAAATTTAAAGAACTGCTTGAACTGAAGCTCAGAACTGTTTAAATCGTTATTTAACATTGTAATTTTTCCTTCTCTGTGACTCTGAGTGAACAAAAACTAATACTTTTAAAAGAAAAAAAGTCCATATCAGGTGTTTCTATACGAAGTGATGAATTTGGTAACGGAAGGAACACGTTTTAATCACGGAAGGACATTTTTTTGATTGCTTGTAAATGCAAATTCGTCTATCTTTTTGCCTGTATCATTATTGATTAATCACACTACCTCTTCATTTGTCAGAAGAAATCACTCAGTCATGTCTTTTTAGGTTTTGTGGGAAACTTTTTGTATTAAAAAAGTCACGTAAGGACAAACAGTTTCTGGAGTCAACCAAAGGAAACTTTCATAAAGAATACTAAATATACCTGGACTACTTAATACCTAAGTACAATATTAAATAACATCTCTAACATTGAAAATTGATTTCCTTCTCAGAGTATTTTATAAGTGAATTATATTCAACTGTCCTTCCGTGACTTTTTATTTTTTCTTGCAGAAACTTCGGAAGCCTGGTAAAAACTAACTGTCTCAAAAAGAATTAATTATTTAGCCAAAAATGGGTCACTCAGGTATATCTACTTGACATATCCAAATTCAAATTTACACCATTATCACATTTTACATTTTCTGTTCTGGTTGACCACTTTTCAATTAGGCCCTTTACACAGTGAGTGCAACCCAGAGAATACCACAGTGGGCACCCCTTCCCTTATTTAAGGGGGCAGGGCGATATCCCCCAAATACTGGAAAAGAGAGATAGTAATTTTTAGACACAAGATTAAGATTATTAGATTAAGACACACAGTGGGGACAGCAATGCCATAAAATGTTGCGGGTGCAAAATGAATTTAAAAAGAGGGAATACCAAAAAGGAGGGAAGGGGGGGGAGACTCTCTGCCCACAGTGAATGCATGTCGTGACAAATTCCAGTTAAGGTAAAACAGGATAGCTAGAACTTCAAATTTCCTTAGCGTATTGGAAAATTTAATATTAAGCTGAGAATTCTGCATGAAAAAGATTCCCCATTTTTTTCGAGTTGTCATTTCCTTACTTCTATGTGCAGTATATTATACCCAATATTACTTGTATAATATACTATGTAATTGTGAATGTAAATATACAAGGGAGATCACAGCAAAATACTGCTGGTGCTGTTAATAATTATCAAAGTGCATATAATAAAATCCCTGCGTCCAAGCCAGGGATGCCATTTTGAGAAGCAATATTTACTTCTTCTTACATTTTGCAGACTGTTCTCGGCCTCAGTCTCTTTGCTATCTAGGGCATTTCTTTTGCTTTATTCATTTATTTGTTTCCAAGCTGTCATCTCCTCGCTTATATACAAGATTTTGGAAACTGTGAAATTTTCTTCCAGTCAGTTATTTTTCAAACCAGACTATTCATAGACTTGAACAAAATCAACATTTGTTTTTCAAAAATTGCTTTTTTCCCATATAACTGCAGCAGGACCACAATGAAAATAAAGTTTATACCACATATAACTTGTTTAGTTATTATATATACGATATTTTTCATTTTCGATTTATTTATATATATTTGCATTTTTGCGGGAATTAATTTCTTGTGGTTGAGAAAATGCAAAGATTTATTTGGAATTTATTTTTGCGGAATTTATTTTCGCGGTAAGGGGAATAGAACAGACTTTTTAAAACATATGAAAGACAAAAGAGTGATTCCATAAAACTCTTTTATTTCTTATCATACTAAATGAATGCAAAATGTGTCAGAAACGAGATTGCACACCCCCCCCCCCCCCCTACAGTAAAAAAAGGAGGAATTGCTTCCCTGTCGAAGATTTCAAACTAATCAATAATGAATATATATTATATAATATACACTACTGTATATACACATTTGTTGGACAATTTCAAGTCACAAGGAATAAATACGGACTGAGTCGGATTTGAACACACATTTCTCTCCATCACACAAACTCAATAAAATATTCAATCGCAACACAGTGAAGGTAAGCTATAGCGGTACTGAAAGCATTGAGAAAATAATCAAAGGGCACAACAAAAAAGTCGATTCCACACCAAAAGAGGATATAAAACCATGTAATTGTCAGAATAAAAGTGAATGCCCATTACTAGATGGAAAATGTAGATCCAACGAAGTAATTTATAAATGTATTGTGTCTGCTCCGAATAAAGAGAACAAAGTATATACAGTATAGGCTTAACTGAAGGAGAATGGAAGAAACGATTTTACAACCATAAACAATCGTTCAATAACAAGAATTATTCGAAAAGTACATCTCTTTCAAATTATATATGGGAGTTGAAGAATGACAACATTAATCTGTCTTATCTTGGTCAGTCGTGAAATCTGTGAAACCATACTCAAATATAACTAAACGCTGTAACCTATGTCTTCAAGAGAAATCCTTAATTACAAGAACCAAACAGAGCTACTTAACAACAGATCCGAAATAATTTTGAAATGTTGCCATAAGAATAAGTTTCTCCTTGCCAATTATAAACCTAAAGATTGATAATTGCTTTATAATTGCTATATTAAATATTTGCAAGATTTTTATGTGACTACTGTAAGTCATTCTTCTGAAGATTGTTCACAAGTAAACATTGTAAAAAATTTACTTGTTTAACATGAAACTTAGAGTAAAGAATTACTTTTAGCTGTTATTTATTTTACCCAATAATATCTATATATAATGAATATATATGTATATACCATAATGAAAAATTGTCACACTAATTCTGGAAAACCAAGAAGTTGACCCTAAACTACTGAAACTTTGCAGTAGTGGCACAGGGGTAACGAAACACATTGAGCTAATAACCATAGAGGGGTCCCAGGTTAAAATCCAGGCCAAAGATACTTCCAGTGTGCCACGACCCTGCTAGAAGTACTCTGCGCAGTCGGCATGTTCCTCAGTACTTGCCTGATAACCGGTAACTCTCTTCACCAGGGCACTTCAGAGCTAAAGCATGCCGGCTGGCGAAATGGATAGGTTATCAGGTATAATAGCAGTAAAAAGTGGCGATTGATATAAGTTGCAGATAATATAACCCTGAGAGGGATTGATGTAACTTCTCCCTAGCGCTAGTGGTGAGTGAGTGAGTGAGTTTTATGTTTAATGTGGTTAACCTCCGAAAGTTCGAGGAACTTATTTCCAGGAGAGACCACGGCTTAAGTTGAAGGTCCTAGAGTATTTAATGCTCTTCTGAGCGACACGACCCACTGGGAAGGGTAGGTGCTCTCCTGGACAACCTCCGATGATCACTGTGAACCATCTACCCAATTTCCCTCACATGGTATGGGTTGACCGAGGAACCAGGGGTTTCGAACCCTCAATCATCGACAGGATCAGATTACAAATCCGATGACTTGACCCCTCTAACACTAGGCCATGCTCGCATGTGTAGTCCTACTCTTTTTTACTCTCCTCTCAGCTCTCCATATCATCACATCATACCCCCCAGCCCAGCCAGCCAGTCTTATTCCTGTCCTGTCTTCTGTTCTTCTTTTCTCTGACTCTGGCACCGTCTGGCTGGGGAGCTAGCCGTCTCCCATCTCTCCCCCCTCTGCCTGCATATTGCGTTCACTCTCTCTTTTCTTCGTGAGTCAGGGTCAGAGGCTGGTGTAATGCTCATGCATCGTGTGGTGCTCTGCTCTCGTTGTGTGGAAATTTGAAGGAGAGAGTGCCCATCCCGCCCCAAGGCCAAGCAAAAGTGGCATGCCTCTGCCTGTGGTCTCATCCTGTATGATGCGCGCTATAAAATAGAGCATTTAGCTACCTGAAAAAGGACATAAAGATCTCGAACCAAATCTTCCTCACGCAATATAACTTTCGATGAAATAACAAGATAGCAAACCGAAAAAGAAAGGAAAAGTGGGGGTATTTTTCTGTATTTTTCTGCCCCCTTCTTTATTTGTTTTGTCGGCTGATAAAATTTCTGTTTTGTTTTGAATCGACTCGATTGTTCAGAACTTGATTTATTCGGATCTTGATTTCCCAACAATATCCTAAATAACTTTTATCCAGCGCGTTTCGACGTAAATGTGGTTTACTTTAGAGATTCCAAGAAGCAGCCAACCAGGTGTTCGTCAAAATAGGTGTTATTCATTGCCAGGAGCGATGTTTTTCTTTACAGTTATATCTGCTCTGCATTTTCTGCAGAACAGATCGAATTGACAGGAGCATTAATTTTTTTTGATGAACAGATCATTTTCGAGGTCGATTTTTTTTTGACGAACAGATCAAATTGACGAACAACTTTTTTGACGAACAGATCATTTTTCCTAGGAGAATGACGAACACATCTAAATTCCAGTTGGTGGAACTATGGAAGTGGCGAACACATCTAAATTCATGGGAAAAATTATAATTCTATGTTGAACAGATCAACTTCACAGGAGAATTATTTTCTGTGAAAGTGGCGAACACATGCAATTTCACAGGAGAAAAGTGACTGACGGACACCTTTTTTGACGAACAGCTACCACTGGCTACTTCCGGATTCCCTTATTGAGATGTTTGAATCTTACGATAGCTGACCCGTATAAACAATAGGCATTCAGACATGTGGTGCTGAGAATGGGTTTTCAATGATATAAGGATCTGTCACTATCCACATCTACAGCTACCGGTTTTACATCACACACGAAAGCTGGAAACGACGGTATACCAATCATTAGCGGCAACATATAGTGGCAAGATCTCTGTGAAGATTGTGAAAATCAAAGTTAGTCAACTCATGCCGTATTTAAATCATCGATCTCTGGCACAGAAACGTTCCATCTTAGGGTAGACATAGCCTACCTGATAGACCGCTTCGCTGAAGCTCCGACTGGTCTATAGAAACAATCCTCTGCCTATACATCAAATGTGTATATTACAGATTTACATTGGGGTTTTTGTAAATACGGATTGTTCTACATTAAACTCATTAATCTTCTGGCAATATAGAGTATATTCATTCTGCTAGTGAAGTCGAATCAATAGCCTATAATCTATTTTTATAAAAAGTGGACCCAGAACATTCTTTAACTTAGTCCAAGCAATTAAATGGAGAACAAAGAGGCATTAAGTTTTAATAGCTTAACAAATGTTCGATATAGCCTTTAAAAAGAATGTATAACTTTGAAACTGATCATTTCCAGTCAATTATGCTGGAAAGTGGTTGAGTTTGGTTGGGCCAACTACTAACAAGACTCACATTGCATAGAAAATGATGTTTTACGTTACACGTTTTTTTTTTTATAAGAAACTAGTGAAAGGTCTTAGTACTGAAAGTTTCTTAATTTTTTTGCGATTTTAGT
>JAUCNQ010069449.1:0-12574 GCA_032352715.1 Bougainvillia muscus | reverse complement strand
GGGGGGGGTAGTGGTATTTTTATCAGTGGTAAGAATGACTGCATTGTCACAGGAAAGATATACTTGAAGAAAACTGTATCTAACAGCTGTCTGGCAGAAAATTGTTGGTTATTCAAGGCGACAAACAAAATGCATAAAATTTGGCAGAATTGGCAAAAAAAAGCAAGAAAAATGCATTTATGTAGCAATAAAATGGCATAAAAATGTCCAAAATAAGGCAAAAAACTGGTAAAAAATTGAGAAATTTAAGAGTGAGACTTTTATGCAATAAGTTTTTACTTTAAACTTTTAAAGTAACCTTTAGGTAAAAATGTTGCAGATCGCCACATAGACGAATGGGATAACATTAAAGCGTTGAAGCTAATATGCCTTATTCAAATAGCAGTAGCATTTTAAAAACTGCTGTGAACGATCCTTTATTTAACACCAGCTTAACTGCGCTTATTCTGATTTTTGCCTGGCTATTTCAGCCATTTCTAGTGAGGAATCAGTCTGGTAGAAAAAAGTAGATAATTCAACAAAACGTTCAGGGAAAAAGTGTGGGTTATTTTTATATACTCAGGGAATTTCCTTTGGATTTTTTGGTCAGAACCCTGAGTTAATACAAACCTCGTGGGCTTTATTTTTTAGCAAGAAAGTTTTGTGGTAACAGAAAGCTATCAATCACAGTCAGCTGAGGAACTAACGGTTCATAAGAATGACATTGTCTTCTTAGTGTGTAAGAAAACTACGCAGTTTTATCTGGTAAAAAGTTTTGCGAAAGAAAGATCTGGTTTGATCCCGGCAAATATCCTTAAGGTTAACAAAAACAATGACAAAAACAGTTTGAAAGTACGCCGTTCTTCAAGTTTTGGGTAAGAAAACGTTATATTCACTAATTATTTTCAGTCTTCTCTTCTTTGTAATTTATTATTGTATATGCTTTGGTATGTATGCTTCTCCGAGACATGGTGATTATGTCGAGTGGTCTACAGCTTGTTTGAGAGCATGACTATAGTATTTGACTCACCTTTATCAGAATATACATTTTGTTTTTGTTTTGTTACAACTACAATTATCCTGTAATCACTAATCCGCCTCTGAGCTTTAACACCCCTCTACCGAAACCTATGACTCTGAAACATGACAATCGTCACTTTAGCAGAGTAACAGGCTGTCTGAAATACTTACAGGGATATGGCACTCGCAAGAACCTTGGCTAAAATCACCGGGATCCCTTTGATTATGGGCTAAATGTGTTACCACTAAATGTGTTGCCACTACTACATTAATGCTGGATTATCTTATTTTTTATACCTTGTTCATTTTGTTTCTTCATAGTAGTGATAAACCGAAGAAAGATCGATCAAAACGATCAAAAACTATTTCTATAAAGTAAGTTTCCCCTTTTGCTGTTAACTATTTCTATAAAGTATGTTTCCCCTTTGGCCGTTGACAATTTCTATAAAGTACTGTTCACAATACATAGTGCGTCTCATTATTTCTATAAAGTAAGTTGCCCTTAGACTGTTCCCATACATGTGACGTCTCATTATTTCTATAAAGTACGTTTTCCCTTGAATTGTTCCCAATGCATAGTGCGTCTCATTGATCAGTTGTGCATTTAAGCAAGGTAATAGATAGGGGGACTCTCGGTATTTGACATTCATTGATTCTCTTCATTTAGTTCGTCGACTCTGTTTCGCACTGCTTCGTTACGTCGTAAGAAAGATCAAAATAAAAAGAAACTGAAAGACAGTTCGAACAAGTCTAACAATACAGCACCTAATAGTGCTCTAGACAAATTACACCAACATTGGGAACAAAACTTTGATTATTTGGATGAGGAAGAGCAGAAAGAATCTAATATAAAGGCATCAGAAAGTCTAGACCAGATTCTCCATAGAGCCTCCAAGACAAGCTTTGAAGTGGCTCCAGAATTTAAGATCCTACCGCGTGATGTGATGGTGGAAGTTGCCACTCCAGTAAAGTTAACTTGTACAGTAATATCGAACCCGCCACCAATGATAACATGGTTAAAGAACGATGAAATAGAATTAATTCCCAACCATAAGTATAATATAACCTATCAAAACCATTTATGTACTTTCGAAATTTTGTATGCAGAACCTTCGGATACAGGAACGTACACAGTACGTGCGGAAAACCATCTTGGAAGTGCTTCTTGTTCTGCAAAAGTAAAAATAAAAGGAGAATGCAAACCAGGTGTGCCATCCAAACCATTAGTAAAAAGTATCAATAGTAGTACTGTAATGATAAATTGGTATCCCCCCATCGATGTGGAGATAGTACCCGTTCAATCATATTCAGTACAATTTCAAGAACTAGGTAGCGACACGTGGGACTTAGCTGTGCAGGTATCTCACTGTACCACTGCAATGGTAGAATTAACACTAAATAAAACGTATTTATTTCGTGTTTGTGTCAATACGGATGGTGGTATCGGAGAAACTGGTGAAGTATCTGCGCCGTTTAATTTTACTGCGGAAAAAGGTATGAAACATTTGTTGGGCTTTAAAAAGCTCTCTGGCTTTAATTAAGGCTTTAAGTCTGATTCGTCTCAAAAATTCGCTTTAATTCGCTTCAAAAATCGCTTCATTTTACCTTAGATGAAGTGTTATCGTGCATACAAAGTATGCACAATAACACTTCTTCTGAGATAAAAAT
The DNA here is from genome assembly GCA_032352715.1 of Bougainvillia muscus. Classification (NCBI taxonomy): domain Eukaryota; kingdom Metazoa; phylum Cnidaria; class Hydrozoa; order Anthoathecata; family Bougainvilliidae; genus Bougainvillia; species Bougainvillia muscus. The sequence continues at coordinate 9,907 of JAUCNQ010069449.1, read as the reverse complement.
TGACACACACGAATTTATAAAGCGAATTTTTGAGACTGTTCTATATTTGTATCCGCTACGTAAATCTATTGATAATTTTGCCATCAAAAGAACATAGTTTTCAGGATTAGTTACTGCAAAAACTCAGTTTAATTTGGTTATATGGAAATTGTTAATGCAAATCGGTTCGCGGAGTAATGCAAGGAATACGAACAATACGATGTTTAAGTTTTTAATGAACGTTTATCAAAGTCTATCTGATTATTTCTACACCGTTGTATGAATTCATCGGTCAAGGCTTATAAATTTCGTCTATATTTGTATTAATTTTCAGATAAAAACCGTGATAATTAATCCTGCGTTGGTTTGTATATGTATTTCATTGATCTGAATTTTGGAACAGGACAGGGCCGCATCCAAGAGTAGGCAAACATCAGCGAAAAAGTGTAAAACTATTAAAATTTCTTTGAAATTTTAATTGTTTCTCACTTCTTTGCAGGAACTTTCCTACTATTTTCAAGCTTCTAGATCCGACCCTGCAGGGTACAGACATGGGTAAGACATAGGGCAGACATAAGAAAAAGTGAAGGTTATGCAAAAGTAATGATCCAGTATTATTTAATGCTCTCCAAGAACGAACTCTTTTTTGCTCTTGCTTGATGTGATCACTGATGCTGATAGTATAGATTCAGGGTAGATTTTTGGTTCGTGGACGTTAACGTTAACATAGTTGGAAACAATACAAAAATAGCTCTGAACACACCACAGGACGAAATCTGTCAGTATGTCCTGTTGACGTCAAATTTCCACGCATAATATGAGCTTCGAGATTTTTAGCATCGGTTTTAAGTAAAATTTGGCTTTTAAATGAGACTCAGATATCAATAAGTAGTGGCTTGGATGATGATGCTGTTTGTTATTAGTTTGTTATTAGTTCTTTCAACTGCTCTGGTTCTCGTATAAACCAATGTGGCATTTATTTTGTTTATAGTCAAACGGTGTATGTAGGGCAAAATTAATGGTCGCCACTATTAAGGGTTAATGTGTTGTCGATGCCGTCGGATTGACCTTTACTTGTATACTGTTTGAGGCTAGAAATGATGATTTTCAGGGTTTCTGCCGGATCAGAGAAATCAGGGAAATATCAGGGAAAAACATTTTGAGGATAAAAGTCAGGGAAAATCACGTGTAGAAAAGAAAGGTGTGATTGTGTGGGCGCAGCTATCCATGATCTTACATTAATAGTTTGTTGTAGCATACTGTCCTTGAGACTCAAAATCTAGATATTAGCCTGCTTGGGCAGGCGGAAGGGGGAGCTGCAGGGACTGTTGCTTCCCTGTGCATTCCGTCTCCCGGACACTTTCCGTCTAATGGACATAGATTTCTGAATGATGTGTTAATGCTATTCTTATGTCTTAAAACTTGGCACACTAGTACCACATCATAAGTCCGACATGACGTCGTCGTTTCAATTATGAGGTCATCGTGTGGACGATGACGTCATAATTTGAAGTTTTTCAGGATTTTACTACTTTCCACAAATTCACGTCCCTAGAGGAAATAGCCAATCTGAGCAGTTAATTTATTACTATTAGACATTATAAGGTTTAACGCAATCAAAAATAATAATAGTCTATATTGACTGCTTAAAACAGGGTTTTAAACGAATTATTACACATTATTAAGAAACTATAACTTTTATCTAACCTCGAATGATTAATTTGAAACTCAATCAATATAGAGTCAAGATATTATATTTGAATGTGTTCACCTAATATTATGAGCATTATGTCAAATAGTTATAATTTAACTGCTCAGTGATGCTCTTTAATTTAATCGATAGACGTTAATTTGTGGAAAATAGTAAAAATCCTAAAAAACCGTCAAGTTATGACGTCATCGGGGACACGATGACGTCATAATTGAAACAACGACGTCAAAATGTCGGACTATCATCTTATTGTTATTAGGAAGATAAAATTTGTATTTTTTACAGGCTGCACCCGTCTGCTCAAAAGTGGTAAAGATCCCAAGGGATAAAATTAAATTTTACAGAAATCTATGTCCACGAGACGGAATGCACCCCCCCTAACGTTTTGCAAAGTAGACCTTTTTTAAAGTATGTATCAGTTTTTAGTAGTGGCAAGTTGGACTTGACAACAGCAAATTTCGGTGTAGAGAATGCATTTTCCAGGGTTCTGGAGAGGTAAAAATCGAAAATTTCTCGCTCGGTGCCAACCATGGTGGCGCCTCGAGAAGTTACTAAATCTCACCCCCTTCAAATTCGTTCTACCGCCCATGCAGTTTTATTATACTTAAAAGTTGAAGTTTAGTCAGGAGAATTACCGATTTACCTCTTACTTCAGAGTTCAGTTAGTGGGGGAAAATGGGTTTTCCTTGCTATAGGGGGGGAGTTGTAGTGTATTTATATATTTTCCTTCTCACCCAACTTATATGTAATATCGACAGTGTTGTTCATGTGCTATATGGATGATAATTTTAATTTCCTTCAGTTCAAGTGCATTTTGTAATTTGAGTAAATGTTTTTTTAAAAAACTAACTGATCATTTTCTACAATGATGACCAAAAGATCTGCTTCACGGATGTGATATTTAGCAAAACAAAAAGATCTCAAATTAATTTTCTGTTGATGCAATCTGCTGTACACTAATCTAGTAATACAACTGAGTTTTTTTTTCAGACTCTAGACCTTCATCACATCCCTATGAAATTCGATGGATGGACAACATTGAAGAGCGTTACAATATATGTGGTGAGTTGGGGCGTGGTCGCTTCTCCATTGTCAAGAGATGCGTTGATAAAAGCACGAATCGAGAATTTGCTGCAAAGATTATTCGTCGTCGAATGTTATCAAAGGAAGATGTGGAAAGTGAAGTTGCTATTCTACAGTCACTGCATCATGCATCGATTGTTTCCATCCACGAAATCTATGACGCTCCGAAAGGTCTTGTACTCGTTGAACAGTTGTAAGTAGTAGTAATTGCAATAAGCCCAAACATCACATAATAATATTAATAATAAAAAAATACTACCACAGCATAAAAACTTCTGTTATAGTTTCACTCCAGATTTCAACAGGTTGTTTGATAAAATCCTTAACGTAAAATATGATTTTTTATGCAGTGTACTAATAATAATGATAACAATCTATTGTCTAATCTAGAATAGAAATGCAGCATCTGATCACTTGACTAAGGACAATCTTTGTGTACGTAAAGGAGCCGTAGTTACGTATTTTAGCACCATTCTACCTAAAAGAGGCACTTTGACAATTTGACAATTTTTGCTACCCCGGCGTCTGGTTGATGGACCCTTTAAATATACAGTAGTATTTAGTTTCCGCTTGGGTAGTTTTGTATCACAAGTAGCATGTTATTAGCTTTCTTCGTAGATAAAGTTAATATTAATTTGTTATAGATGTGCTATTAACTTTTATTTAGTGTACTGTCTAACAGCGCCTTAACCCTGTAAAGGCCGGGCCTTTTTTCAACTTATAATGGCTTATAACTTTTTTTTTTCTATGAGTCCTGATGTCAGCAATTTTTACACTTTTCGGGACGTTTTTTGTCCCCTGTAACTTTGGCACGCATGCGATTTTTTTGTTTCTGATTTGATTTTCTAAAAGGTATCAGACTGCTTTTTATTAGATATACAAAAATGGACTATTTTGTACTACTTTAGGCATACTAGAATTTCACGGTTAAAAAACACGGTTTTTTTTGCTACCCCCGGTCATAAAAGGGTCTCGTTACCCCTGGAATGATTTTTTTTCAATTTTTTTTGCCATCATCTGATAGCCAATAGAAAATTATTTGAAGCACCAAAGTTTCAGCTAATTTCATGGAGGCAATCAAAAGATATTTAAAAAAATCACTTGGGGTGGCATCCCCCCCCCCCCCTATTAATTAATAAAATCAAAACTGATCTGATTTTATTCGTAGCTAAATTAATTTTTTTTTTCTTCATGCAATATACGTTATTTTTTCATAAGCAGACTGTTTTTTGACTTGACGCTGAATATGCTTATTAATGTGGGAAACTTTAGCAACATGCTTATAGTATTGTTTGGTACTTATTACTGGAAATGTGAACTGGAGCAAGTAATGAGAGTCTCTCATTTGACCTTGTGATGTTTTCCACCAATAAAAGCTCTCTTTAACTTACAATGTTTGCTTCCGATTACTGAGCTTCTTCCTTACGATTGATGACCAGTGGTGAGGCTGGGTATATATCTGCTTAGTGTGTGCTTGATTTTTGCATGATCCCGAGCCTAAATGTGCTTACACTGCTTCTTTTATTTATAAGCAGGGCAAAAAAAAATTCTCCAGCCTCAGTTATGTTTATAAAATTCCTTGTGCCAGCCTCATTTTATGTTTACAGCATTTGGTAAAAATTTAGAGGAATAGCTATACACAGAATACTGTACTACTCATTTTCTGAAATTTCATGCTGAGATGCCTACTTTCAGTCTGCCAGATATGCTTAGGTTGTGCTTAATAAAACAAGCCATTTCAGCCTAATTATGCTTATAAAAATACAATGTATATGCGTTACACACTTTTTTTATAAGAATATAGTTTATAAGAATATTGATACTCGAATCTGCTAAAATTTAAGAATAAATTAGGAAAAATGCTCAGGCTTAAACTTATGTCAAAAAAGTTTTATGCCTAACAGTATATTTGAGATATTTTGCTATAGAGATAAACGTTAGTTATGTCTATTAAAACATTCATTCCTCTGGTATAAAAACTTACAAGAAGAAGTATGAACTCGGCATTTTTCAAACGTTTCGTCTTTTCTCTTACTCTCTGTTGACGAGCATTTTTCGTAATTATTATTTTTTATTGAGGCAATAAAACGTTCTAAGGATTTTACTGTATTTTTAGGGAGTTCTATATGGCTTCAAAGTTTACCAAATTTTATAACCCTACCAAATTATACAGCACTAAATTACTACTATCGCTAAATCCTGCAATCCGGCGATCTCTGAACAGCTGTTCGTATGCAAAAGACTTTTTTAAGTTATAAACATTGTATGAACTTATGTACCGAATTGCACACATTGCCTTTCTCCGAATGGAATTGTTGTTTTTGTTTTTAGACTGGCTGGAGGACGTCTATTTGACCATGTGGTTATAATGGATCTTTTAACTGAACAAATCGCTATTCACCATATAAAACAACTCTTGATTGCACTTGAATACCTTCATAAACTTAGTATAGCTCATTTAGATATAAAACCCGAAAACATTTTATTAACCGGGGGTGAACAACCGGTAGTTGTGTTGTCTGATTTTGGCGACGCTATCCGATTACGAGCAGTTCCATATCAACATGAGTTGACTGGCAATCCAGAGTTCTCAGGTTTGTAGCATTTACCTAGTGTCGGTGATACAATGGTGGTTCTTTTGAAATCCATCAGTACATATGGCAAAGCATTGTTTTGTTAAGAAACTGGCTTCAACGCTGCTTAGCGATTGGCCCACAAAATTCGTATGAAAATTCGTATCAATTTTCGTTCAGGGGTGTTTTTGTGCATACTTAGTATTCACAAAAACACTTCTTCTGTGATAAAAATGGTTCGTATAATGATACGAACTACCGTACAATTTCGAGAATAAGCGCACCCAACGATAAGCGAACCAAATCCTTACCAAAATTGTATTCCGACGCTAAGCGCACCCAGCGATAAGCACAAATGTATAAAAGGAAATTGCAAAAAAAAAATATATTTCATGTTTTTCTCCTTTTCTTTTATGATGTTTTAAAATGTTACGTATTACGAGTACTGAGTACAAACAATGTGACACTTATTCCGATCATTCTACTTCAGACGATTCTTCAACTGAGGAAGATTAAAGAAAAAATTTGTTTTATTCACGGAAGAAAACGAAATGTTTTAATAGAAAGTTTCGATTTCATCCTTTTTTCCCTTATAGTTTTAATATACCCGCTTATAGCGCACCAAATCCACTGCGCTTATTTTTGGAATTGTACGGTATGCGAACAGTCCCTAAATAGTGTCACATTGTATTTTCCCGAATCAGAGTATGGTGAATTGGGCGAAATCTTTCCTTCCAAGTTGCCAACCCTCTCTGTGCGTTTTGGAAATTGTAAAGCAGATTTTTGAGACGATTTCTAATGCACACCTTTATTTCAAATCGAATGTACTGTATGTAGGATTACTTTTACAAAATATAGGTGATAATCCACAAACTATGGACTATCCTTTTTTGAGACTGTGGTTGTGACAGGTTGCATTGACTTTGCTTTATGTTCTGAAAAATAAATGTTCTGATTCTTAAATTAATATCTATTTTTTTCAGAGTTCACTAATTTCATAGTTTCTCATTTCTGTATAATTATAAAGGACAATTAACATATCGGCAGCATCGGTGAATCTCACCCAAAGCATTTTCTTATTCGCTGACGAATCTTAGCGGCCAATTTACATTAACCAATGAATTAGACTGACAGCATTTTTGATGTTTACACATAATGCAATTGTTATTTGAAAACCACGTGCATGTACACCGAGTTTCTCCTTGTAGTTCTACCAACCAAGTTCAACTACGAAGCGAATAGCGACTTTTAGGTGTAATAAACAAACTCTAAAGATTGCGCATGTACAGTATTCGCTGGTCGCTGTGTGGTCGTTGGTCGCTAAGATTTGCCGATATGTAAACTCGCCTTTAGAACAGCTAATATTTGGATGAATCTTTCTTAGCATTAGTCTTTTACCTAAATATCACTGAACACCTCCCTTTTACAGAAAAGTCTATGCACAAGAAATGATGCTTTCATATGTATCACCTATTTGTGAATGGATCCGATAAGTAGGGACTACCAGTGGCGTGTCCAGCCCTAGTCAGAGCAACACGAGGAAGAGCTAAACGTTTTAGTTCTTATATCATTCTGTATGATGATGGTCTTAAGAGACAGTCATCATACAGAAAGCTATTAGAATAAATGACTTTGAGAATGCTTTGAATCTCCATTTGATTTCTGTGACTAGGCATGTTCCGAATCCTCATCTGACATTACGTATAGTACTATTACTATACGAACAGTTATGGTGAGTGATTTATCTAATGAGCATTTGTTTTTACCTTTTTTCAGCTCCTGAAATCATTCAAAGGGACAATGTTAGTGTGGCTACTGATATGTGGTCGGTTGGAGTTGTAGCATACGTTCTGTTAAGTGGAGTTTCACCATTTTATTCTGACAATTGTGAGCGCGCTTGCGCCAATGTTACGGAAATACGCTATCGATTTCCCGATGACTTTTTTTCCGAAATTTCAAATGAAGCAAAGGACTTTATTGAAGATTTGTTAGTACGCGATCAATCATCTCGTCCAGATGCAAGTGAGTGTTTAAATATGCCGTGGATTAAAATGATCGAACCATCTAATCATATACCAGCTAAGAGGAGTAGAATAAGTTTATCTCGATTAGCTGCATTTAATGCTAGAAGGCGGTATCAATACGAAAGTGCCGCTGGAAATTCATCAATTTCTTCATCACAGCTATTATCACCGGAGAAGAAGAAGCCATGACCTAACAACCGCATATGAGATGAGAAAGATTTATTAAGATATTCCAGACTTGTGCCTTTTTGTGTTCATATAGTTTTGCAGCTACACTATACCATATATTTGGTACGGACTCATTTCAGTGTGAATATTATAAGAGCCTATTGTTATTCGATTATAGACTTCTCTAAGGCAGTGAACTTTGTCTTGGAATTTTGGTTAACTTTAATTAAATTCCTGTTTAAGTATTGATTAAGTAATTTTGTGTGGTGACTATGTTACGGCATAACACTATCTAGCACAATAACTATTATATTGTATCTGTCTTGGCTTTTAAGTAAGTCACGGCAGAGTCGGATCTAGAAGCTTGAAGATAGTAGGCAAGTGCCTGCGAAGAAGTGTAAATAGTTTTACATTTTTTCGTGGGTGTTTACCAACTCTTGGACCCGGCCCTGCGCTGCAAATATCAGATAATTTATCTGTAACATTCTACTGTATTACGAAATAACTTCTACTATGTCTGTTCGGAGCGGTGGACTGATTCTGTATCAATGAAATCTCCATCGTATATTTTAACAAGAAATGTATTGACCCTAACCGAGCATCTGTATGTGTGTAAAGGCCTTTAGTTAGATATATTTCCTTACTTGTCTTACTTGTGGGGTTTTTGCTGTATTTTACTTTCGTATTTTACACATATATACATTATTTATTTTATGACTTATAGTGTTATTGACCCACTGCATGAACAGTAATGTTATCCTTTAACAATTTTATCAAATAACCTGCTGAAATCTTGAGTTTTACTCCAGATTTTAGCAGGTTGATTGATAAAATCCTTAACGTAAAACATAATTTATGCAGTGCCCTTTCTCTTCCTGTGCTTGCTCTTTCCAGAGTAGAATTGTTTTTTTCCAGGAATGGTCTACAACTCAACCTCAATCCCAGAGAATTTTTCTTCTTTCCGGTTGTATCGACTATCCAAAGAATCAGAAAGATACAAAATGCCCTGGGGTCGAGGTTTCCCTACAATTATTAAATAAACTGAAAATAAGTGCAGACATGTATTTTATGTTTTTAAATATCATATAAATTTTCCTCAATCTCCTGGCAAGATTTTATGTGACATTGGCCTAGAATTGAATTGCATGGGTTTATGCGGTCATTTTGTTTCTATAATTGTAATTAGAGGGAGGGGTTATTTTCTTATGAAAAGATAGAGATAATACCAGCCTCGTTAGCAGGCAACTTCGATTTTGGATTACGCCAATTTAACCTGGTAGCCTGCCATTCAGTATGTTCTATTTTGGAATTGCTTCCTTGATTTGCTACCTTGATTCAAGGTGGTTTATGAAGAGTAAATAGCTCTTTCAAATACTTTGGAAATAGTTGACAGGAGACTTATTGGTCTGTAGTTGACCTTATTCGTATGGTCACCTTTCTTGTAAAAATAGCCTAACCACAAGCTTTAAATCAGCTGGGAATAAACTATTATCAATAGTTTCGCAAACGAAAGTTGTTATGTAAGGACAGGTAACATCTACAGACATTTGAAGAAAACCAGTAGAGATATTTCCGCTGGATTTTTCTTTTGCCTCTCACCTGTTCTTCTGTAACAGTATGAAACTCCAAGCGTTTTTTGATATTTAAGCGATTTTTAATGGCTAAAATACTTGGATGAGAACTATACTTCCTGATTGCTGAGTCAATTTGGTCAAGCTTTGTACTCATCATTTCGCATGGTTCCCATTTGCTAAGATTTAGCGTTTTGGTAATGTCGCGAAAATATTTATTGAAAATAGTTGCTATGTCTTGTTCATCCGAGGTAACAGTTCCTTCGTTGAAAATTAGAAGCCTGTCTTCCGAGATTGACTTCCCGAAATAAGGACGAAAAACATCCCATAATGACAGTTTTTGGTCATTTGTGCCAATTTCTCTTAAAAAAAGTTTTTTGTTGTTGCCTATTTAGATGTATTACCAAGTTCCGCTGTCTTTTATATGCTAAGATATCAGCGGGGGTATTTGTACAATTTGCCACATTTTTGAGACGAGACCTTTTCATCATCTCTTTTCTCAGCTCATTGGTTATATGAGATTTGCTATTTCCTCAGATGACTTTTGTTTGACATGGTGCATGTATGTTAATATACCTTAAATTAGAATAACATCTATCTATGGGTGATAGTTTCTTTAATGCTTGACTAAGATCTGACAGAAATATATCTTGGTCGAAATTTTTGTATTTTCTATAGGTGAACACTTTTGGGGAAGTTTTTTATACTGTTTTTTTTTTTGTTTTTTTTTTCTATTCATAAACACAAATTACAAAACTTAAGAATGGACAGATACAAATACTCTTGATACCCCACGGT
>JAUCNQ010069338.1:0-12576 GCA_032352715.1 Bougainvillia muscus | reverse complement strand
GAAAATATACAACCTCGTCCCCAGGGCCTTTCGCTTTTTTACGTTCTTTGATTAAAAAGCGGAAGGTGCTGGGGACGTGGTTGGAAAACATATTCCGAGAAATTTGAGTAATTTTAAAGTCGTGTCAAAGTCGCGGTCATCTAGTGTAAACTACTGCTAATTTAGCTTGGACGGTTTGTTTTGATACACAGCATCTTCAACTTCATTTTATGTTCAAGATAAGTTGATGCTTCCCTGTTGGAGAAGAAATCCGCAGGTATAACTGACACAAATTATAAAATACATATTCCTAAATGATGATGATGGACTATATCATGATAAATAAGGGACTCTCCACAGAGTTTGCCGGAAAAATCGTATAAATTTACCTAAAGAAGAAGTGTCTATGTGCATATGCCCAAAGACATTCCTTCTGTGATGAAATTGGTACGATTTGCGAAAATGATTTGCGAATTTTTGGAACGTCCCTTAACCCTATTAAGACTGGGATTTTTTGGCTCGCTTAAAGACTGGGGGAGGGGAGAAGGCATAAACTTACGAAACTTTGCACATATGTTACCAAGCACATGAAGAAGATTTGGGCGTGGTCAAATTCGTCATGACGTAATTTTTAGGCTAATCCAGATTAACATTAGCTAAAAAGCTTTTTTCAAGACATTTCTTTCACATAACTGCTGTGAATGTAAAGAATAGTGTCTGAAAAAACACCTAAAAGCATTTTTGGCAAAAAAGATGGCGAAATAACAGATTTTTAGCGGTCGGAATTTGCTCCGGAAAATTTATGTCATTTTCGGAAATTTCTTATGATAATTACCAATTGTTCAAAGTATCATCGCAAAATGAGTTGTACCTCAATATTTCAGTATTTTCAAGGGGAAATATGAGAAAGTTGATAGGCGGTTCTGATCAATGACCTATTACTGTTGAAGTAGGAACCCTGGACAATTGAAAGTTTCTCAAAAGATGCGAAATAGATTTATACTAAAAGTGGCAAAGTTTCAAGAGAGTTCAATTATTAATCCAAAAGTTATTAATAATGCATAATGTCCCCCTCCCCCATCTTCATAGGGTTAAAGTACCAATACAAAAGTTTTAAGGCACACAAACCTTGGAAATACGCTTGAATAGTTGGATCCTCTGCATCATAACTATAATATTGACAATATTTTTTATAAGCATCTTCAATAAACATTTGATCAGAAAGGGAGTTTCCTTCAGCGTTGTTAGCATCATGCGAATAATTGATAATAACATAAGCTGTTGTTTGGTCGTATTGATTTCTACAGCTTCTGAAAAGAGAAAACTCAGCTTTACAAAAATATACAGACTAGCTATTAAACCCATATTCACTACAAAACATCCACAAACAAAATATGTGACAACTCATACAAAAAGGGAGATTCTAATAATCAGTGCTCTAGAATGCACCACCAGCTTGTTATATCTAATGACGTCATCATTGCAGGAACACACCAAGTGCGTCTCTCAAAAGAGTGTCTTTCCAAGGGCTCCGACCTAAGCACTTGATGCGTCCTCAATATAGTGCAGTAAAGCGCTCCCATCATACTGGAAAGCCCCTCAATTCGCTCCATGCACTCATCCTTTTATGAAACTCTTTTTCTTCAACTTTTCTGAAGTAAGTAAACAAAACAAGTTTTGACTTTATTTTTTGTCAATCTATTATGGTCTATCTAATATCTAATCGGTCTATCCCAATCTGAGTATAAACAAATTTAATAAGCGCCTCCCTCTACTAAGCGCCCTCTTCCTGGAAGAGGCCATATTAGAACATTTCTTAATTCATTCATGCAAAATGAAATGCAAAATGATAATAACAAGGGATTTTGTATATTATATTATATTAAAAATAGAGAACATTCTATAAAATCTTCTTTTGGATTTATGGTTAACTCCACCCTTATATAGAACTAACAGCTACACTTTAGATATTTCATTTTAGTCAAAAGTTAAAATATTTAATAAGCGCCTCGCTCTAATAAGTGTCTTATTACCTCCCATAAATATCGAAGAAAAAAATAATTGCCACCTATATTATTGGAAAATCAGCATATTTCTAAAGCAGGTCATTTTCATGTCTAAAGCATAAGTACGAGTTCCATTAAAATCATCTCAAAAATGCCAGGAGGGGGAGGGGGGATCATACTCAGGGGAGGTCATTAAGAGAACTGTCTAAACTTACCAAAACATTTCATAAAATCTTGATTACTGATGATATTTCTCTGCCTTTCAATTTCAGCAGGTGTCAAATTTGATTAGTCATATATTTACATAATTCTTAGGAATCAAAATAAATACAATAACATAAAAGTAATCTGAAAAACTTGAAATATGTAATTACTTACTTACTTACTAAATATGTAATACTCTATAGAGAATATATCACTTACGTAGATTAATCTTAGATTTTTATTTCCTGTTCTGACACGTTCAGAATATCCCAAATTATTGTTTTTTCTCATCAGATCATTACGTTCGTGTTGCACTGAGAATCAGGATTATTCGGAACATGTTCAGAACACCCAAGGAAATATTTCCTTAATCAGAGTATCATGTCAGGAGAGCTAAAAGTTTTTTTACTCATAAAGTTAATTAGCTCTTATCTGTTAACACATGAAGCTCATAAAATATGTAATGGTGTAACAAACAAACAGTATATAGATAATCATGGTAAAATAAAACAAAAACAAAAGCAATTTAAAATTTGACAAGTTAAAGCTTTTTGGTTATTACCATTTTCAGTACCAATAAATTAATAAAATGTATTAATAACCGAAAAGCTTAAACTTTTAACATATAAACTTGTTTTGTTTTCATTTCATTTTACCCTCGTTATATTGATGGCAAACCATATTAATAGACAAGTCTTGGAAAAAGAAACTCTAAAACAAACAAAGTGAAGGTAAAGAAACATTCCATGTAAAATGCATTGCACAAACATAAAATTGTTTTTTTTCATCCAAATTGGATTCTTTATCACAACCTTAAACATTTAACACCCAGTGTACCTAAAATGGTCACACATACTTATTAACTCCGGCTAGGTTTTCTGCAAGATTGTTAGAGTGTGTGTTACCATATTTTAGCCCCTATGTATAATTATGAATAATCCTTTTGTCAGTTTGACAATAGCCTTCGTCAAGACATGCTGAAATATCACTTGTAAAAACAAAATAGCACGTCAGCAAATAAAAGTATATTCTTAATTATTGATTATTTGCCGTGCTACAATACATGTCTTTAAAAGAATATAATTATGACGAATTAATAGGAAGGCAAGGTCCGTATTAAGTTAAACTTTGGACAATTTTTATCAATGGTTTTAGTATCCAGATTAAAATTGCTGGTCAAATTGTTCGAAATAATGATTGTAAATTACGCGATGATGCTTAATATTAAGTTACACATTACCTATCAGGGAGATAGGTAATGTGTACTTTATCTTCATCTTATTCTCAAAATTATGGTAGAGAAAATGGTACCCTTTTTGGGGTAGAAGTGTCTTTGTACGTACTTAGTACATATTAAGTCTGCCGAAAGACCTTCTTTCTGAAATTTTAACAAAAATTCTATTCAAATTAAAAATCAATTCTGAATGGTTAACGTCTGATTTAACAACGAATTAAGATATTACAATTTTAATCTACCTTTGAACAACTGGTTCTCAAACTAACTTGAAAAAATAGACAAACTTATAATCAAAGATGAAGAAATATCACTACTGAATATCTCTAACATAATTTAATTCTCCTTAAAAAAAAGTACACAAGACGAATTTCTAAAAACTAATTTTCTGATAGTACTTTTTCTTAAATATGCATTTATCAAAAATATTAAATGTCTCTCTCTATATATATACAGTTTAAAAACCTATACATTCATACATATTTTTTACATATTTTTTAAAACAAATCACATGATGGAACAGGGCAATTAAAATTTTAAAAACTAAATAAAATACTAATTACCAAATTAGCAATTTAGACAGTGCTGCAAAAGAAAATGACACCCACTTGGCATGTACACTGGTAAGCCTTTTTTCAGTAAAACTAATGTACCTATTTAGATTCTCTGTCAAAAAATAAGTTGATAAGTTTAAAACTGTACTCAAAACAGAGTAGGTGTGGGGCAACACACACCTGTGCTTTAGTCAGAAGTTTGATGGCATACCTTACAAGGTTTAAGTACAGGCCTATAAAATTCAACATATTGCTAGTACGGTGGAGCACATAAATACAAATATACATTGATATAGGCTAGAACTGTGATAATTAAATAAGGTTATCACTGAATAGAACTAACAGCTATTCTTTAGAGAACTGCAAAATAGGTGCCCTAACACATTCAGTCACGCCGTATCTGACAGGCATCTTTGTTTTTGTTTAGATTCAATTCTCTTCATAAAAACAAACGGTTTGGTGTTTAAAATAATAGAAACGGGAAAACAGTTAGCTCGAGATACAAGTTACAAGTTGGATCATGTCAGAGAACTGTTGACTTACGTTTGGCCAGGTTTTTAACAGATCCTTGTTTCATCATCGTTTAATAAATAAGTGGGTTTATTATACGAATAAATTGAATCCAGAAAAAGAGTAATCGTATCTCTAATGATCAGGGTTGACATCATAAATATAAAATCAATTTCAGAATACTTTTAAGTACTTTCCAGAAAAGTGTTGTTTTCATTCTCTAAAGGTCAAGACTCAACGGCTTTTCTAGAATTTTCCACTTAATGATTTCATGGACTTTCCAGGAGTTAGGACTTGCAAACCCGGAGAGAGAATACAACATGGAAATCACAGTAGTAAAATTAACATATAATTCATTCAGTATCACCAATCAATATCAATAAAAGTACTTCATGAAATGTCTCGCGCAGAAAACTGAAAGTAAACAGAAAATGATTACGGGAAATAAAACCAGATCTTGGTGAGCGTGTGCATGCACGTTAGGACTTGTCTAGGAATATTCATGTAACATCACAAAAATCAGGACGTTTAAGGAAATTCCAAGACTAGTTTTCCACTCCAAGACTTTCGAGGACTGGTGGGAACCCTGAATAACCAACTCAAATCAGCATCTCTTGAAACGTCACCCAACGTAATCATCAGGTCTATGACACAATAAACCTTGCTAAAATATAATAAATATAGATACACTGACAAACTCTATCTTCCGGTGTAGAAACAGGATCTTCATAAGAAGCTATATAACTATAATATCTTAACAGGATCTACCGCGATTCAGTATTTTTAAAGTTTTTAAAATTCTGCCATTAAATGAAGTATATTATTCTCTTATGGCATAGTAGTGGTGGTGTGCTCTTATAAATTCAAAAACAAATTTTAACAAAGTTGGAGCGTGGTAAAGCCAAAATTAGATCAATTTTTTGCTATACCTGATTAAAAAAGTGTCTCATGTACTCCCCGGAGATTTTATAATTATTCTTTTGTAACTATCTGATAGGTAATGGAAATATACTGACAGTAACAAGATTTCAGCTAATTTCATACAAGCAAACTAAAGACATTAAAGAAAAAACGTGTGGGGGCATCTTTGCCCCCGGCCTTTACATGGGTAATAAAAGAATGATCCTGTATAAGTCAAGATTTGGCTTAACTAGACAGTGCAGTTTTAATCATAGAAATTGGACAAAGCACAACTAAAATCAAGTTCATTTATTTGTCTTCACTGTCATAGAACAATGATTTTTAATGCACTAATGTTAACTACCACTCTATGCAAATTCTTTCCAACATTCCCCTCATTTATGAGGTTTCTCACCAGTATGAATTCTACTACGTTTTTCTAAATTATCTACCATATAACGCAAATGCTTTGTCACATTTACTACCTTTATAAGGCTTCTCACCAGTATGAAATCACATGTCAGTTGGTGAAGTACTATTTTTTCCCACATTCGATTCATTCAAAAGGTTTCTCACTGGTATAAAATCTCATGTGAGTTTGTAAAGTACTATTTTGTGTAAATTTTTTTCTTCCACATTCACTACATTCAAAAGGTTTTTCACCAGTATGAATTCTAAAGTGCTTTTGTAAATTACAATTTAATGTAAATGCTTTCCAACATTCATTACATTTATGAGGCTACTTACCAGTATGAATTTTCATGTGGGTTTGTAAATTACTATTTGAGGTAAATGCTTTCCCACATTCATTACATTTATAAGGTTTCTCACCAGTATGAATTCTTATGTGAGTTTGTAAATGGGCATTTAATGTAAATGCTTTCCCACATTTGTTACATTTATAAGGTTTCTCACCCGTATGAATTTTCATGTGAGTTTGTAAATTACCATTTAATGTAAATTCTTTCCCACATTCATTACATTTATAAGGTTTTTCACCAGTATGAATTCTCATGTGTCTTTGTAAATTACCATTTAATGTAAATACTTTCCCACATTCATTACATTCATAAGGTTTTTCACCAGTATGAATTCGAAAGTGTCCTCGTAAAGTACCATTTGATGTAAATGCTTTCCCACATTCATTACATATAAAAGGTTTCTCGCCAGTATGAATTCTTATGTGAGTTTGTAAGCCACCAGTCTGTGTAAATGCTTTACCACATTCGTCACATTTATAAGGTTTCTCACCAATATGAATTTTCATGTGTTTTTGTAAATAACAATTTAATGTAAATGCTTTCCCACATTCATTACATATAAAAGGTTTCTTACCAGTATGAATTCGCAGGTGAGTTTGTAAGTTACCAGTCTGTCTAAATGCTTTACCACATTCATTACATTCATAAGGTTTCTCACTAGTATGAATTCTCATGTGTTTTTGTAAATTACCATTAAATGTAAATCCTTTCCCACATTCATTGCATTTATAAGGTTTCTCACCAGTATGAATTCTCATGTGAGTTTGTAAACTGCTACTGTGTGTAAATTCTTTCCCACATTCATTACATTTATAAGGTTTCTCACTAGTATGAATTCTCACGTGACGTTGTAAATCACCAACCAGCGCAAATCCTTCCTCACACTCATTACATTTATAAGATTCCTCATCAGTATTGTGTTTGACAGTTTCTTTAGTGGCTAATTGTGTTTTGTTATTAGTTGAAACTTTTTCTGTGTTTTTAACATTGGGATGAAGACTATTTCCGTAACAATAAGTTGAATGTTTTTCTAAATAGTGCACTGATGAAAATATACATCTGCATCCAGGACTTACGCAACGATCTAAAAGAAAATTAATATTGACACAATAAAAGAACAAAACAAAGACATATGATTGAGTGATAATAACAGGCCTTGTGAAAGGATATCATTAAATCAAAGGTCTTTATTTCAAATTCCACTAAATTATATCAAAGGAGGAGGGGTGAATAAATGGTACAAAAATAGAGGGGAAAAATGAGAACATTTTAGTTTATTAACAATAAATATAGGAGTGGAATTGGGTATGGTTGCTCATTTGTAGCAAAATTCAACTTGATTTAGTATGTGCATGATCAAGGTTTATTATGTGCACTTTTTCAAAAATATATGCACATTCAACAAAACATATGTGCACAATTTAAATATATGTTCTCAACTTTCATGTCCACATTAAACTAATTTAATTAATTTCAAAGAAGTCCAGTCCGGAATTTTATCATTTTCTACAGTAGTTGTAATACCAAAAATTGATGGAATAAAAGCGATATTTTGGGCCGTTTTTCTTACATTATCTATCCATCTTGACAAAAAACTCAAACACACGGAAGTATTAAGTATAGAAGTAACGTAAAAACTACTTCAAAAAATGGGTTTCCCAAGTCCTCTGGTAAGATATTATGAAGATGAGAAAGTGCAAACTTTTTCTGTGTTAAGAGTTAATTGGGTAAACACTGGGTTTTAATTCGTACGCACTAAAACAATGACTACCTAGGTCAACTAAGAACATTCAAAGAAACACCCTGGAATTGCCCAGAAGCACTCTATGCTATGCAAAAAAACAATATTATTAAATATATCAAACAAGGTTCAGTTTAGGATAGAATGTACTCACCGATTGGGGAATAAGCACCCCAAAACCCTTTGATGAGACTGTAATTCCATCCATAGGTCACGAATTTCTAGCTTATCAAAATCAGAGGAACAAAAAGAGTGACCACAGAGACACAGCTGATCAAAGTTGACTGGTGCGTGCACAGACGTGCAAAATATTTGTATTTTGGTAATAACAAATGTAAAGGCTAGACTTTGTCCTGGGAAGCTAGGTGTTAGGAAAGCAATTATTTAGCAATTACTTTTTCAATTTTTAATTATTTTTCAATTAATAAAAAAAATGTTGTAAATGATTTGTTAAAATTTTATTAAGCTGATGATTGTGCAGGTTTACGAAAACCTGGAACTACCCATATCGAGCCAAAACGAGCCAACACGACCCAGAATGACTCAAAACGACTCACACCGATCAATTGTTTTTGTGAATGGTTCGCGTAAGACTACATATTCTAGCAGAATTCCCGCAAACTCACTCAGAAGAACAACATCGTTCATCACGGGGAAGGAAACAGTTCAACCCTATTACTAACAAGGCTTTTTATACACTCTTAACTACCAGAGGGGTGGGGGGGGGGGCTTTCGGCCCCCTTGATAACTTTAGAACCAATTACTTTCTGAACATAAAATTTGGCACGAATGTTCATCATCACAAAAGGAACGATTTGATGCAAAAATAATTATGATGACGTCATCGTGACGTTGATGACGCCATTAAAACCTCCAAAATCGGGTACAATTACTATGTTTCAGATCCGCTCTAAAATTAAGACAGAACTACCCTTCTAAAACGTTTTCAACGATTTTAACACAGATTAAACGGGATTTTGGTATTCCGGGAAATTTTTCCGGCCTTGGTTCTGGTTTTCAGGAAACATTTTAACTCAAAAGAAAGGTAACCATAAAATACGTTCTTGTACTAAGTTTCAACCTTTAATTTGAAATAATGAATGAGATACTGCAATTATAATATTCAGGTATTGTAGAGGGAATATTGCTGTAAATTCAGAGGTGGTTTCACACAATAGCCAGTGATTTGATAACCACGAATGGTATAAGGCTGAAATTTTTCCAGATGACGTAGTATAGATCAATATTTAAAGTCACAATATATCATATCGTAAACATAAAGAGAACAGAAGTTATGGGGGTCAAAGATGGCACGGGCACTTTCAGCACACACCCCCCACACATGTGCAAAATATTTATATTTCGCTAGTTACAAATCGAATGACTAGACTTTCACTTGGGTAGCTAGGTGTTAAGAAAACAAGAGATCTGGAAATCTCAAGTTATTTTTTTCGAGTTATAAAAAGTTCGAGTTGTGACGTCACAAAACCAAAAATTCTACTGTGACGTCACAAATGCAGAATTCTTAAATATCACAACTCGAAAATATTAGATGAAAAAAACCTTTGAGTTGAGTAACTCGAAAATATTTTGCAAATAAAAAAGTTAAGTAACTCAAACTTTTTATTTAAAAAACATTCTCGACTTATTCTTCAGTATAATTATTAAAGGCAGGATGACATAGTTTCGAAACAAATTTTATATCAAATATTGATTTATTAAAATATTCATCATCTGTAGAAACTTTGTGACCATTCCCCTTATAATTGTGCTGGAATCTGAAATATACTGAATAGCCTGGTCAGGGAAATCATATTTTTTAAGGTAGTTACTGATAGTGGAAAAGTAGTAAGTAGCAACAAAAGTTATTAAAGTTTATTTCTAAACAAAGAGCCTCACAGGAGTCCCAACACTGAAACATAATTGACGCCATAGTAAAGTAATTTGATAAAATAACCGCAGGTTGTGATTAAAGTTTTGCTTGAAATTTATGCCATCCTCGAACTTGTGAATTTTTTTTTACTCTTTGAACCCTGCATAAAACGAGTGGCGGATATAGCAGTAGTCAAACCATTGAGATAGAGAGTACGTTTTATATTTTGTATATGAACTTTTATAAAGGGTGAAAAGTCATATCTCAAGCTATTATGAATCAGTGTTTTTGATAACTTTGGTTTTGATTCCCCTGTTTTATCTATGTTTAAAATAGCCTCTCAACTACACGTCTTCAATTACTTTTCCATTCTCTCATTTCAAGACGGTCCCTTATAACATACGAACTGAGTTTGGACACAGACAAACAATGCTATCTATCCGTTATTTCTCTCTTGATTGAAACATTTGTTATATCTCTCTTGATTGACATATTTGAAACAAAAACTGTCAAAGAGAAATAATCAATTAATGTAATCATACATAGATTTAATATAAAAACTCTATAAACGTGCCTTTAAATAATATGCTGAAAATAACTTGAGAATTTTTTAAGTTATTTATTTCGAGTTACATAACCCAAAGTTTTTATTTGAAGAATAAAATTCGAGTTACTTAATTCGGTGAGTTAAAACAAATAAAATTCTACTGAAGCAACATACCGTCTTTTGATTCTTTGCGTAACCACATACCAAATACAAAATATTTGACTTTAAGCCTTCAAATTTGGCACAAATATTAATGTGACAATACTGATTCTGAAAATGACGTCATTTACCAGATTACCGGAAAATTTTCTGCTTACCCAAAAATTTTCCGGAGCGCATTTTTTCCCTGGTAACTCCATAATGGCCACCAAATTTTTATGAGAAATAATATTTCGAACTAGTTGAGTTTTATATAGTTTTTATAGGAATTAATTTGACTTTATTGGACGAATTTTCTCTGTTAAAGAGGTACACAAAAATCACGATTTTCGGACAAAATGATGATGCCATCAATACGTCGATGACGTCATATCAAATCCGACCACACCCAAATGTTCCTTTTGTGTTGGGTAACAACTGCGCAAAGTTTTAAGTCTCTAGCATTTACCGTTCACGAAAAAAATAGGGGGGGGGGCATAATGCACCCCCCAGGTTTTCAGCGGCAGAAAAAGCCTGGTGCTAATAGGGTTAATGTGATGCCTTTCTGTTACTTAGAACAATTCTGAAACATAGCCATTTCACTTGATTTATGGGTCTTGATGAAATCATAAGCACACAATAAGGTGATCAGTGTTTAAGAGTGTAAAAAAGCCAGGTATTAATAGGGTTAAATTAATGCTTTGTTAGTAAGATCAAGATCAACATTAAAATAAAACTGTTTAAAATGTATTGTGTTTAGAAATTTAGCTTTTTCATGGTGCATAAAAAGTTGAGTATTAAAAGCAGTATTGTTAGGTCCTATAACAGAAACTAATTTGCCCTTGGGGACAGCATATGAGGAAGCTTAACCCTATTAGGCCTAGGGATTTGAGGGGCTGTCCAGGACTAGGGGGGGGGGGGCGGCACATTGTGCCCCCCTTCTATAACTCCGGAACGGTTAGTCCTAATATCATAAAACTTGACACAATTATACCTACCCTTAAAATAAACTTGCTGACAGCATTAATTTTTTGATGATGTCATCATTACGTCGGTGACGTCATTAAATATGTCGAAATCCCCCGAAAATATGTGTTTCACTTAAAATCATGTAAAATCCGATAGAATTAAGTTTTCAAGGTTCTGTCTTCGGTTCAATCTATGATATTAATGTCTTTTACGAAATTCAAGGATTATATCCACCTGCTTGTTCGCAAAAGACCGGAAATATAAGACCGGAAATATTCCTGGAAAATATGGAATTTACAGGAAATAGCAAAACCCGGAAAAATCGGTGAAATTTTCCGAAAAATCAGGAAACTTTATGTAATCCGAAATGTTTTGATAATCTGTGCCACGTTTGAAATAAAACCAACTATCCTGTAACATTTTACTGTAATTTACAAGGATTTGACTGAAATTTTAGGGAGGGTTTTGACTGATAGCCAATAACGCCTAAATGTGTGTAAGGGATAAATACTAAAAGTATCAACGTCTAGTATCATTCTCAAATAAAAGTTATCAATAATGTTCCGACAGGGGGGGGGGGCACAATGTAATCTGACATTACTAGATTACGAAGCCTCCACAAATATTGTATATTTGTATATATTTTAATTCGAATAGCATATTTGTGCAAACTAAGTATTATTTGAATTGAAATAATTTATTCTTACTTAAGGAATGGTCATCATCTGGAGCTTCATTGCCTTCATAATAATTTATGCGTACATTTCTTCTTGGATAACGTCTTGTTGCGACATCATCTTCTTTAATATTGTCATTAACGATAGATCGATTTCTTATCGCCTTATCAAATGGAAGCTGCCTATCATCTTTTTCCTGATTCAATATCTAAAACGAAAATTAGACATTGCGCTATATGTCTTCTTTAATTCAAATTACGTTCAAAATAAAAAAATCAGTGTTTAACCCTATTAAGCCTGGGGGGGGGGCACAAAATGCCTGCGGCATGTTTGACCGCCTGTAACTTCTGTTATAGTGATGCTTTCGATGTGTTACTTTGCTACATTCAACATATGCCTATATTATGTTATCTCAGAAAATTTCATTCTTATATCATCCGTGGTTAAGAAATTACTGGCTATTGTTTGAAACCACCTCACTTT
>JAUCNQ010069227.1:0-12580 GCA_032352715.1 Bougainvillia muscus | reverse complement strand
TGGGCGAAATGACCGGTCCGGGCTTCTGTGATTGGTTAAATTTTTCCGATGCAAAAATTTAACCAATAACAGAAGCCATGACAGTTCATTTCTCTTATAGAAATCTTCATGTAAACGTGTCCTAAGTATGTACAAAGACACTATTTTTGCATTACAATGTTGTGATACGAATTTTGTCCCTAAACGTTTAGAGAAAATCTGAAACACATTTTCTAGATATCATATCTCTAAAAGTTGTATAATCTTATGTAATCTCATAATATCTGTATATTAAATTTCCTTCATAAGTACTACCATCAGTTTTTAATCCTTTGCAGATTCGGATCCGGAAGCTTGAAAATAGTGGGCAAGTACCTGCGAAGAAAAGCAAAACTATTAAAATTTCAAAGAAATTCTAATAGTTTTACACTTCTTCGCAGGTGTTTGCTTACTCCTGGATCCGGCCTTATTGCTTTGTGTTTAAACTTATTACTGAGATCGAGATCGCGTCTCCATCTATATAAAGTTTTCCAGTTATCCGTCGGAAAATAAAAGACAATCGCGCAAAAGAACGTCATAATAAACACTGCACTTTCATTTTCCGGAGGTAAGAACGTCATAAACACATCAATATCATTGTCTGCTCATATATCATTGTCGTCTCAAAAAAACACCAAAAACACTTAATAGCATTGTTCACTCATAAAGAGCGTCACAACTTGAACATGACGTGGGGATTTCAGATTCTGAGACTGTTCTCTTCTTGGCATTCAGTGGCATAATTACGGAAAAGTCGACTGTTTAGTAGGAAGCTTATCATACTGAGTTTAGAGCTAATGCTACTTCTCGAAATATTATAATTGCTTTCTACCCTATCAAAACTGTGTGAAAATCAAGATAATCATATGTAATCCAAGATTTTAAATTTTTGTGTTTAACAAATTTAACGGTAAATGCAATAGACCACTAATTGGATAATCCGCTTAGACGTACAACGTCCAAATGACGTAATATCATCGTCATGTATATGGTAGGATAGGATTTCTATGAAGTTAAAAGTTCGAATATAATTATACGTGATTATAATTGCGTGGTTATAATTACGTCATAAGCTGAGACCATTATCACGAGTTTCCTATTAACTATTACTATTGTTCTTTTTGAAATTGTTCTAGGAATTGTTACTATCATTTATCACATATATTGAATTTAACAATATCGTGCCCAGGATCTTAAAATTTTAAATGTCTATTAAAAATAGTCAAGAATATAATTGCCAGTTGCAAAATAATCACAAAAATACAACCTACCTGGTGGTCGTTTCCGACGTCAACAACTTCACATAAATGATATACATATGACATCCTTATAAGTCATTAGCCCATACATTGCCATAAGCCGCTGTGATTACCAATTATTGTTTGATTTCAGCTACTTCTATAGCAGAAACCACACACTGATTAGTAATCACTTCCTAATCAGTGGCGGACTCAAAACATGCTTTTATCTAGTCACAGCAGTAAGTTGGAGACTCAAACCCATTAATTTTTAATTACTTTATGTACGATGATGGGCTTCGTAAGACCATCATCATACATTAAGCTATTAAGAATTGAAACTTCTAGTTCTCCTTCGTGATGCTCCTTTGTAGGGCTAGATGCGCCACTGCTAATGACGTTATTTGAACGTCATATCAGTTGTAAAAAACATACTTACTAAGTATCATTAATAATATTAATTCATCTGTATCTCTTTCAACCAAATATTTAATCCCAACTGAACTATTTAATATTAATTTTATACTTCGAACAATTTCCAATTCAATAACAGCATCAGTAAAATTTGAAAACTTTTTCATACCCATAAAACTTAGAGTTGAGAACATTACCTCTAATGCATTGCATTCTAAAAATTCTTGTAACCACTCTGAAGTACATCGTTTTAAAAAACTATTTAATGAAGCGTAACTTTTTGAAGAAGGTTCTGATAATAATTTTTGACAATAGTCAATGTCTAACACACGATTTTCAAAATCAAGATCAGATTCAACAATACTGTTTTTTTTTGTAATACTTATTTTTTTCCATCTATCCTTCATTGTTGCAGTCCAAAGGAGAGGTATTTGTTGCAACTAATATTGTATAATTATAGAAACGCTGTAATAAAAAAAGACAGTGGATAGTAATTAAGACTAGACTAGCAAGCGTCAATCAACGAAAAAATGTTTTCTGGTGTTTGGATTAACATTTTTTCTAGTCTATTCAAAGATCCAATCACAAACGCGAAATGCATATTATAACTAATAATAAATATGTTCTAGTAT
This sequence comes from Bougainvillia muscus, assembly GCA_032352715.1. Classification (NCBI taxonomy): domain Eukaryota; kingdom Metazoa; phylum Cnidaria; class Hydrozoa; order Anthoathecata; family Bougainvilliidae; genus Bougainvillia; species Bougainvillia muscus. The sequence continues at coordinate 10,278 of JAUCNQ010069227.1, read as the reverse complement.
GATTGCAAATATGAAATCTGAAAAACATGTCTAAAAACTCTTTTATCAAACACTACGTATTATCTCCATCACAACACATATAAGATTAAACTCCAGCACACATATGATGTTAAAATAACGTCATTTAGGACGTCATTGGCGTCCTAATGAACATCACTGACGTCCTTATGACGTTGGTTTATTTTAACGAATATTGTTTGTAAATTGAAAGCCATCAATAAATTAAAATAGTATATACAAGTACCGAACAACGTTCTGTAATAATACATTAAATAGATATTTTCTGAGTACATTTCATACTTCATAAAACTGTTATTATTGTCAAAACGACTTCCGTTACGAACTACTATCATTTAATCAACTTATTCAAGTAGGAATAAGCAATTAAATACAGTACTTTCCTGCTGGGATGGCTTTTGGTGTAATGCAACCTTGAGGGATCGAGATTGGATGGTAGTTTAAAAGTATAAGTTGTAAACAGACTAGATACGTATAAATGTATAAATCGGTAGAATCTATTTCGGGTATCGTATGGTTGTTTAACGTTTATTTGACATTTACAGAAAATCTGTTCCAGATTTTCTCTAAATGTCGAATGAATCGTATGTAATCCGAAATGAATCATTCCGAGTTCCATGCAGTGATAATTTTGACTGTTTGTTGTTGTTTATACATAGATAACTACCACATTTAATCTTATTATCGGTAGACCATTAACCTTCAAAAGCATCATAAGGGCGTCATAAGGGTGTTATGGACATGACTGTAGGCTTAGAGCCACATCATTGATCTGTTGTACACTGTGTCATTAATTGTGTGAGATTTACTGTAGCTGCCCCCAAAGAAAGTACCATATACATTTACTACCATATATCATAAGTACAATCTGCAACCACTTTTAGTCACATCTTTCCTTCCGCAAGTACAAGAGGACTTGAAAACAAAAATAAAACATAAGTCGAAAAATAAACAGATTATAGTTTCTGGGCGGAAAAAAGTTGAAGCATGATAACTAAGACAAATCGACATAGCAACGTGATTATTCGTGATGTGATTATTGAACGGAATACTTGCGAAAGCCCTGTGTCAATTAAACTAGAAAGAGAAAGCACGATTTCCCATCTCAAATAATCAAGGTTAGCTAAAATCTAGAAAGCTCGAATTCGCCACGCATCTCAAAAAAATCGATCTAATCCAAAATCAAGGAGATGACGATTAGAAAATATATATTTATTGCTGTCGTTCTCAAGCAGTTGTTTTGCAAAAATTAACCCTCCAGCAAGATTGATTTCACTAATCACTAATTATACACACCAAGGCAATTCTCCTCATAAGAACAACTAACCACCATCTTTGTACAAAACAAAACAGATTTTCACCACAAGTCACAATCACAATGTACAACAAACCACAGGATAAAGATCACGTCAGACCTGAATAAATATTTAGTTTTTGCCATTATTTTTTTATTCGAACTCAGCGAAAGGAGAAAACGTGCATAGCAAACCAACAAATTAAACAAATGTTTCTGTTTGACAACAAGATAAGTCTACTGTGGTGGTCTAATAGAACATTGTAAATGCTTATTCTGCCTCACAATGGCCTGTGTCTGTGTTTGTGTACTGTGACAAATACGAAAATATATTAGCTATGAAGGAGAGTATCTTCTACTGTTTTGGCAAGTCAAAACAATAGAAAACACTCACCATCATAACTTGTATTTCTTTTTTATCAGTAGCATACTGATATAAAAGGATACTATTATCATGCACACGTTGAAACAAATAAAAGTGTGTCGATTTATTTACTTAGAAATCACGGAATGTTTGTTTGGTTTGACGCATTTGTTGTTAATGATTAAGATAAAATCTGCCGTGGCCGAAAGTTAAAATAGTTGCTTTATAAGGGTTCAACCAAATACCGTCAGATACGTGAAAATTTATGTTAAAACTACCTGAAACCACCGAAACAACACCATATGTACAAGCTGCTGAAAAACCCTCTGTCACTAGTCTTGAAATTTATATATCTCTACTTGAATAAAAAACAAGAAAAGAAACCATTTTTTGTTATGGTCATTAATAAAACGATTTCAAAATTATATAAGAAAGAACTTTTTTACTTTTTTTGACCAATATTAACTTTGAAAGATAATTTTGTGGTTAATCTGAGTTAGCTATACTTTACCAAGCACGTTGGTAGGATACCGTATAACTCAGAATGTAAGCCCTGGACTTATACAATTTCGTAAACCTTTTTTGATGGGCTTATAAAGAGGTCGCAAGGACGTCGTTAGGACGTCAATTTCAGATCTCTCAGTATAATATGAAACGTAAATTCTGATACAAGAAATCTGCTCTCTTATCAGTTTTATTCTTTAACCGTCAAGTTGTTCATAATTAAAACCACATTTTTATAACCACTTTTTACGAGAGTAATAAATATGTTATAACCAACATTCTTAACAGTGACTAATTCCAAGCCTTAGTCAGAGCTCCAAGATACAAAACTGAAAATAATTAATTTAATCGTTAACAAAGGTTTGTTAGCTTGAAAAGGCTTAAAATATTGTTCATTACATTCCCGATAAGATATATATACTGAATTCGAATATATGGACAAACAAACAAACAAACAAACGTTACAAAAACGTGACATGACACTCACATATGATGTTAAATAACGTCATCAGGACTTGACAACATGGTGATGTTACTCGGTTGATAATGTTTACTGACAGAATACTGGTATATGTTTGAAATATACAAACTATTACACAAAGCAGCAGTGGCACAGTGGTAACACATTGAGCTTGTAATTGAGAGGTCCCCGGTTCGAATCCGGGTCGGAGGATCTTCTCAGTGCCACGTCCCTGGAAGTACTGCAGTCAACCTGTTCCTCTGTAAAGTGGTAATTGCCATGTTTCAGAGTCATAGGGTTGGCAGAGGGGTGTTAAAAGCTCAGAGACGGATTAACAACTTGAGAGGGCTTGATGTAACTTCTCCCCTAGTAGTGGCTAGTGGTGTCACGGAAGAGAAGTAGTGATAGCCTTGGGAGAGGTGAAGAAGTTAAAAAAAAAGAAGAAAAAAAGTGTATTGCGTAAACGACATTGCCACTGAAATGGGAGTCATCTATATATTAGTTCAATTAATATTTTCAATGTTTTCTCTGTATTAAGGATCTTGAAGATGGAGAGAGAAAATTTCAAACATATTAATATCTATACGTTATTTAACACTACATGTAAAGTTATGTTATCCTATAATGATTTTATCAAACAACCTACTCGCATAGGCGGATTTAGAACATGCTTTTACTTATAGTCACAGCAGTAAGAAGGATACTCAAAGTCATTCATTTTAATTAATTTATGTACGACGCTGGGTCTCTAAAGACCCAGCGTTATACATAATGTTATTAAGAATTAAAAATAATTATACTCCATCGTGTTGCTCTGACTAGGGCTGGGTCCGCCACTGTGCTGGAGTTTTATCAATCAATCTGATTAAATCTGAAGTTTTACTCCAGATTTCTGCAGGTTGTATGATAAAATCCTAAATAAAAATGAAAAAAGTCATCACATATCACATATCTTCTTAATGCTGAAAAAGGTTTTTTTAAAGTTTCGGTTTAAAGAAAAATAGTAATAAAAAGTAATTTATTAGTTGAGTTATTACACCATAATTAATTTGATTGCAATTAAAATCTAACTGTGCGCAATTAGTAATCTATTCTTAAAATATCTGACGTGTTAATTAGATTAGTACATCTTATCTTTAATCAACTAAGTAGTCCACATTTAGCACACTTCATGGGTTTTTCATGTCGAACAGCACATCTAATGTAACAATGTTACATTCATTCTAATACACCTATCAGAATACATGCCCGCCATTATTGATAATTGCATTTTTATCAAAAATGGTTTAGATATTTGGACTCGAGTTGAAAACTAAACACGACTTGAAAATTCTGAGAATTTGGAGTAAAACTGCTATACGGTTGTTTGATAAAATCGTTAATGGATGACATAAATTTTAAGACAGTGGCATAAATGTACCCAGCTGGCACACAACGCTAAAACAACGTTGTGGCAACGTTATTACAACGTTTTAACGTACATGCCAGATAGCTGTATTGTAAACTTCGATGTGAGTAACCATATTTGTATAGGAGTAAGAATCCTCAAACCACCAACAATACCCTACTCAATGTAGACTACCTAGCACATGATGCACACATCACGTTTAATCCTTTGACACCCAATTGTGACATGGTCACACACGCTTTAACAATCATGAGGCAAAATGCTTCAGTATGTATTTATTTACAAACAACAATTCTCCTGAGATTGACATATTCAGTAATTTTTTTTAAACCATCCTTGAAGGTCTTAACTGTTTATAAAAAAAATATATATATATATATAACTATGTTAAACCTCAAGAGAGACATTCAAATTCCGTTAAATTTAACCTTTTTAGAGCTTTATAAAGGGTACTTGAGTAAAAGACACGATCCTATACATAAAACAACTCAACACAACATCCTATATATAAAGCAACTATTAAAGAACACAATATCCTATATATATAAAGCAACTCATAAAGTCGCAAAGCAACAATAATAATACGATAATCCGCAAGATACTATATTTGATGACGTTTCAACAAAATACTGATATCCTTTCCGCTTTTAATCTTTTATTTTTATGACTGTTTGCATGTCTGTGATATTGTTGTGGCATTTCCATCTCAGTAGAAGGGTCTTTGTGTATATAATGTATGCACAATGACACTTCTTCTGAGTGAAAACTGATTTGAAGTCATCACACCCATATAGTTTTTACACTTGCTTTAGACGTAATTAAGATTATGAATGTTTTTGACGTAATTGTTATCCTTGATAGGAAAAACTCGTGTTATATGTAAATAACCGATGTAAATATGTAAAATGTAAATATGAAAAATGGTTAACATACTGAAGCATACTTTAAACATCTAATGGTACATTAACCCTCTTAATACCGGGACTTTTGGTCTGAAATAATAGTAGACACCTTCAAAATATGTGTTAATGTTATCCTTACGCCACAAAACTTAGCACAGTGATACCGCATTATAAATCCGACCTTTTGACAACGTCGTTTCGACTATGACGTCATTGTATCGGCGATGACGTCATAATTTAAATTTTCTCCGGATTTTTGCTACAATTATCAAATTAACGCCCACGGAAGAAACAGAAGCTCCGAGTACTGAAATTATGACTATTTAAATGTGTAATTTAAATTAATTTTCTGAAGAAAAATAATGGGTTAATGTTGGATTATTTTCTTTCATTGTGTTGTTTATAGCTAAATATTAAAAGTCACCGAAAGGCATCTCTGAATAATGTATAGATGGGGTTAAGCATTAATATAGAGTCAAACTCCTGGAGTCAAAATATGGAGAGTCAAAACAAACCAATTCGATAAACTAAATGTTTGCTTTTCGTGTGTTGTTAACATATTAGACTAGTGGGGTAACGATATACTAAACCCTTTAAGTCATAATGTTGTAAAATGGCCACACATACCTTAACAATCCTGCAGCATATGCTGCAGGGTCGTTAAAGTATGTGTGGCCATTTTTAGACGTAATGAAGTAAAGGGTTAATATTATGTATTCACGAGATGCCTGCTTTTGTGAAATATATGATGTTATGTACTCTTCAAAATAATAGTTCTAAGGTATTTACTTTTCCTTCCTATCACGCTGCATGAAAATGACAGATGTTATCTGTTAACTATTTTTACTTCAAATTTCATTGTTATTCAGTGTGAACAATTATTCTATCAGAAGTTTACATTTAGAAGAAATCTTCATGAAATTTACTGATGATAGCCCCTATCAATTTTCCTTGCAGAAAAAGTGTTTTTATGGTAAAATAGTACAATTTTTTGATTAAATGAACAAACATATTTCTCACCACACTTTCAGCAAAACTAAATTAAGACATGACATCATTAAAACTCGTGCCGTTCTCGTAAAATCTCTTGTAGCATTCCTCTTAGAACTTATCCTTCTCAGGACCGTCCGCATGGGAAAACAAATTATCACTTTTCTTCTAGAAGAGGGCAAATGTGTTAATGCATAAAGAGAAATAATGTACTGTTAAAATGCAGTCTAAAAATTGGAATTGTAAGTACTGATAAACATATGATTTATGCTGAAGAGTTTATCATAAAACCTGTCTAGCTGACATCTAGTTGTTTCGTATAAGGTAAATATATTTGTTCACGCAGTTGTTCCAATGAAATGAGTTGCTCTACAATGGATGTTATCCGTTAACGATTTTATCAACAAACCTGAGGAAATCTGGATTTTTACTCCCGATTTCTGCAGGTTGTTTGATTAAATCTAAAGAAAAAGCATTTTTTTTGCAGTGAGGAACAAGGCGATTGTTTGGGCAAGTCCACATATACAGTTGGTGTTGTGCTGTTCACTATTACCTAATTCTGCATAATGCGTGAAGTAAAAAAAAATCGACAGGCGATAACAAAATAGTAAAAAAACAATAACGAATCCCAGCCAATACGAAACGACGTCGTTAGGACGTAAATTATGGTCCTGTGTAAGCTTGGATTGCTAAGAAATTTTCCATATTCAAAATCTGAAATTATGCAAAGAAACCTTAACTTGTTTTATCTGTTAAAAATCTTCCCAAACTATCTCAATTAAGCCGGATATTTTCTCTAAATCTATACTTTAGATCTAACCTGAAGTCATTGTTAAAAATGGCCAATATAAACATCTGGAGAACCATAAGTTTAACATTTTTGTTTTTAATGATCTAAAAGACGGTTTTCTTTGAGCTTGTTAATCAGCAGTCATGGGTGATCATGGATGGTAGACTTAAAGATATGAAATGATCTTGAGTTTTGAGTTTTGAGCCTTGACGCAACCTTATCCTCAAGAATTCGACATTAAGCCATTATTGTGCTGTAAGGCACCAAACCTGGCATTACGCCAAATCAATTTTACCTCAAAATTAAAATTAAATTCTATTGTGAGAACATTCGTGTTATATACAAAGTTTGACAGCCAGGCCTTTAAACCGTTCTAATTTGGCACTGTGTCAACAGAGTGGGAGCAATTCCATTAAAAGCAAGAATAATCTTAACCTCGCAGGGTATTTATATTTATGCATAATCAAACGTGGATCCGGAACAAGCTTTATAATTTAGTCAGAGATGGAGATTATAAATAATATAATAATAGCTCGTTAATAGCTAAGAAATGTTCATTTTAAAGGCTAATGATCGTTTACTAAAATGCTGATAATAAATAAGTTTTAGACTCCATCATAGTCACTGACTCAAAATTCTAAAACTATTTTTAGGTATGATTTTTGCTACATGCTTTTAACTCTCTACGTTCTGCTTTTCAAACTACAGTGTTGCTGATCATCCAAATTTACTTGCTTGTTTGATGATCAATCGTATACATAGGTGGTTATTTCCATAGACATTAGGCGAATAATCGCAAATAATTTCTTTTTTTTAAATACGTGGAACCGTCTCAAAATATCACTTTAGAAATTCGATTCATTGATATCAATTTTCATGTCAGAAGAAGAGTCATTGTGCATACTTTGTATGCAAAATGACCCTTCTTCTGAGATGACAATGAAACGATTTGTGAAGCGAATTAAAGCGAATTTTTGAGACGAACCCTATATCGGTATGAAGGAAAGAAAAAATGTTAGTCAAGGAAAAAATGAACCATTCTAATCAGTGTAAGAATATGTTCAAAAGACTCTACTTACTAGCTGTCATTGAATTAAGGAGTTTTTCATCTCCGTGAATCAGATAATTAATCCCAACTTGATTATTCAAGATCAGTTTTACACTTCGTACAATTTCCATTTCGATAACAGCATCTGAAAAATGCACATTTTTTTGTACACTTTTTTTTAAAGTCATAAACGTTAAGGTTGAAAACATCAATTGTAATGCATTACAGTCTAAAAATTCTTCTAACCATTCCCTTGTACATGTTTTTAAATAACTATTTAACGCTGCATAATTTTGTGAAGATGGTTCCAATAATAATTTTTCACAATAATTGACATCTAAGTCACGATTTTCAAAATTCAATTCTTCATGTGTTAGACTACTTTTTCTTGTAACACTTACTCTTCTCCAACGAGTACCCATTTTTGTTTTACAATTATTCCTGCCGTGTTCTTACAAACTCTAACAAGGTATTATTTCAATCAGAGTTGTTTTTTCTTCTTTTACTTCTTGTTGTGTATACTAGCAGCAATGTATTTGTTGTGTGTTGTTTATATCACAGATACGGTTGTATATAGGGTATAACTAACATCTTTTGTAAAAGCCTATTTTCAATCATATGTGAAAAACGTAACTGATTATTATACATTTTAATCCAATTTCAAATCAAATACCCCCTTTGTAACTATTCTAGAACTCAACGCAATTAAGGCTGACTTCCACAGTATGAAAGGGTATTGGTAGCCCTAGGATATCATAGTTAAAATCCAAAGAAAATCGTAAATAGCAAAGCTTTTGAAACAAACTTCAATTTCTAATAAAACGTAATTCTTCAGTTGTTAGCCTACCAATATCTGGATACCGGGGTTACGATGAGTCGAAAAACAACAATGCTGGGGCGGGGGGATAAGGTGGTTTTGACCAATATCTTCGCGTGCTTAACTTCACGTAACAAAAGTTTTAACGTGAACAAATAATAATTTTATGTACGCTAATGTTCAAAATTTGCCTAGCTAACACAGGACCTAAATTGACGTCCTAGCGATGTCCCTACGATTTTGAGACGTCGTAATGACGACGTTAGGACATTGTTTTGAAATTTTGTTTACTGGAAACAGAAAAATTGGTATTGACAGTGGTGGATTTAAGCCTAGTGAGAGTACCAAGATATTTTAATTATTATTAATAGTAAACAAATTATCATTAGCCTTTAAAAGCCTAGTGATCATTTGTTAAAACTATTAAAAACGAATGCCTTTTGTTATCCAGTTCATTCCTGTGACTGGGTTAAAGCATATAAAGATCCGCCTATGGTCAAGATGCTGCTGGATCCGAAGAATATTTTTTTAAACCTCTCTCAAAACACAATGGTTGATGGTAGCATATTTGTTCAGAGTTTTAGATATTTTTTCTTTGATTATTAGTTGTTATTCAGGGGGAACATGTGTTTGTAAGATTCCTTAGAAACATATTTAAAGTGCTAATGGAAAGTACAAACGCCTTTATAAAAAAGTAAGTACTTGTAGACGTAACATACCGATTTAAGAATAAATATTCGCGATAGGAAAAAATGACACATTTTTTCAATGAGGATTAACACTTTCATTAATAAAAATGACTTCCTTTCACTCGTTTATTGTCCTTTGTAAAACATTTTGATCAAAAAGTGAATAATTTAAGAAAACATGTGAAAATTATAAGTAAAAAACTTTTGCGAATTGATACTAAAGAGCAATTTAACAAAAAAACTTTCGCGAATTTTTCGTTTGCAATATTTCGCGGCACAAACTTTCGCGAAATTTACCCATATTCGCAAAAATCGCGAAACTTTGAGCCCGCAAAACTTTGTGCCCTTAAAGTAGCTGGAAGCTAGATAACACTGCATAAAAATGATGCTGTCTATTAAGGGCTCAAAATATTTTCAAAATATTGTTCCGTGTACCAAAGCGGAAAAACATTTTCTTAAAACCAAGAATGTTCGTGTTTAAACTTCATTTTAACTTAGTTTTTAATACGTGAAGAGCAATGAATTTATCGAGCATAGATATAAGAAATAGAAAATAGAAAATACAAATAAGCAAGATTCTTTCAGTATTTGCATGTGGGGCGTATCATCATATATATATATGATGGCGTATATCGTACTGTCTCATCGATGATTGAGTTTCTTTGTGCGTGTATGCTCTGTATGCACAAGGACACTCCCTATGTGTGATGCCCTGTGAGAATTTACATGCAAGCTTTCTTCACACACACGCCCTGGGAACGTACGCGGAATTAGCAAGACAAATCGTGTCATCAGCACCGCGGGAGGGTGTCTCTTTGTACATACACAGTATAGTCAAAGACGCTCCGTCTGCGCATTTGTTTGCACGAGTTTCCAAGCGATTTACTCCAACACTTACGCGATTTGGGACCACCCAGCTAACACAGGACCAAAATTGATGTCCTCAAGACGTCCCTACGACGTCGCGACGTCGTAGGGACGTCTTGAGGACGTC
>JAUCNQ010069116.1:0-12580 GCA_032352715.1 Bougainvillia muscus | reverse complement strand
TTTCCATCAATCCTGATTCTAGGCTATGCTGATCAAATACTGAAGTGAGCTAATTTTTGACTCATTATACTATATATTTGCTAAAGCGACCAGTTGCAGCAGAACAAGCGCGACACCTTTTACTTGGTCTGTTTGAACGTTTTGACTTTTTTCTACGTCCCATTATTGCATGTGTAACAGTGCGAATGATCAAATATTAAGTTGAACGAATATATAAGTTATCTGACCAGTTCAGATAGTTGTTGAGGTAAAAGCCGTATTCCAATGCTCATCAACATCGGTAAAAAAGCACCTCCATATTGCATACGCCGCATCTTTGTCAAAGTATCAGGTATACGTTTACGCCGAGAATTCTTGCTTCTTTTGGGTAAAGTAGTGGATCTTTTTAACCTTGTTATTGTCCGTAAATTTTGATTTCTTAAATTTTTTTTATAGCATGAAGAGGCTACCATATCGAGAAGATGTCGTATATATCTGGAAACTAAGAAGAAAATGATAACGATGGAAGGTGTATACATCTTTATATCACTTCGTTAATTAAACTTCCAACGAAATAAATTATGTTTAATACGATTTTCGCTCCTTTATGTCCTGTGATGAAATCCCTAATCTTTTTTAAAAATACTTCTTTCAACAGTTCAAACACCTTGTGGATAACTGCATGTTTGTTTTTGTCTGCGCAGTCTTTTATAGCGTTTTCTTTGGTGTGTGTAATGAAGTCACCACCTGTGATTTCACTAAAAACCTCTGCGGAAAAACAGTCAGGTTGGTCTAGCTCAAGGTCTGGTTCGATTTCTTTTGAAGCATCTATTGAAGAAAATTGAGCTTCGCATTTAGCTAGGTGGTCTTTGATCGTCTGTTCTAAATCAACTTCAACCGCTCCGCGCCAAGCAATTTTGTCGTTTAATGAGAAGCTCCAAGGGGGTGTTTCGTTTTGTATCGAAGTATTTCTGCATGGTACGGAAATGTGGAGCTTAACATTGTTTTACACGTTTGATGTAGTCGCCTACTAATTTCTTATCTATTTTTGTAGAACAGTCTGCTACGTTCATGTTTGTAAATTATATATTTATGTTCTTGGTGAATTTTTAAAAGATTTTTTGTTGTCTTACTAATCTTGTAAAGGTTTTTTTACGCCAAAAGATTATTATTTAAAAATAAAATAATAGAAATATACGATTTTTATTACTTACCCCGGCTAACTTTTAATTACCAGTTGATCTCCCATGCGGTTGTCAAATATCTAACACCTATTTTTTATATGTTTGTAAAAAACATATTTTATTCTGAATTAAGGTACAAACCATCCCCAACCGTAATTATATGTCTGCTATTTCCATGTTATTGTTTTTGGGTTGATATTGATTTTTTTTATTGGTCAATTTTTATGTTATTAATAATCTCCAAAACTGTATAAAAAGGGCAAATTTCAGTTTAAAAATCATCAAATCTACTCTTGCAAAAGTTAGATATACATCAACACAACAGTAATAAATATTACAACCAAGTAACACAATCGTAAGAAGAAAATGGAGGCAATGCACAAGATGTTAGAAATAAAGGCTGTAGAAAAGTCTAGCCCTGATATAGCCAATGTGGAGAAGTTCAACCACATTTTACAGTGGCATAAGAAATACGGGTATGAGACCTACGAAGACTACGTACAAGCTTTTCCGTTTGAAGATGTTAGATGTTAAAAAATAGGTTAAAAAATAGGTTAAAAGATGTTAAAAAATAGGTGTTAGATATTTGACAACCGCATGGGAGATCAACTGGTAATTAAAAGTTAGAAACAATTTATTTTTAAGCTGGTATGATCGCATGGAAAAGACATACTCATCAAACTCTGCAATTCAAACGAAATCAAACGAGTTGAAAAGACCTTTGACACCGCCTAGCGCACCTGTAAGAAATGTTAAAGTGTTCCTTGTTGGATAACCATGGAAAGCAGAATGTGAACTCTACTCTAAACAATTCATCTAAACCAGTACCACAGTTTTTATTTAAGCAAGATGGTTCAGCGTTTGGAAAAGAAATGGGTACCGCCCAACGATGCAAAAAAGAAGCTCTACCAGAGCGAACCATATATTATACGGTCAATGTTAAAAAAATGTCATGGTGGGGTTGAATCTTATAACAGCTCAATTTTAAAATTGATAAGCCAAGTGGTGAAAGAAAATCTAGACTATGATACGGCTACATTGCATGAAGACCAGGTAATATTTAAAGATGTTAAATACGAAAAGAATCTATCCACAGATAAGTGGGTCGTTGTTAGAGTTATCCGAAAGGTAGGACGCCTTGTAACGTGTCCCGACGATGGTGAAATGCCTTTTCTAGATTATGGCTATCAGGACACATTTCCAAGGCAGTGGGGTGTTAAGAAGCCTATACCGTCTGTGTTGTCATTTTCTCCTCAGCGCCCCTTGCACAATATGATTGAACGCAATAATATTGATTTTGGAGCAATTGTCGACTACATATTTTACACTAATTCGACGACCGATAGGCTTGAGCCTGGTCAATCAAAGCTCCACCAACGTTGGTTGAGCTATTCTCAACTTGATAAGGATCATTAATTTTCACAAACTACGTTCGCTGAGGATGGCACTGTCTTATCCCCATATTAGTGATAATCTCCACTATGGCACAGTATTACTTTTAGCGTCTTAACTACCATTATATAATTGTATTTAAATGCGAAAAGTTATACTAATTCATTCTTCATTCCAACATATTTGCTATCATTTTTGGTTGCCTATTTCTATCAACATAGTGTATTTCAATAATGTGTTACCAATGAAGTTTAAATTTTGAACCAACAACACAATTTAGAATTTTGATTGCATTTTTCTCGTCGAATTAGCATATACTAATAACGGTTGTAAAGTTTACTGATGAATTGAATATAAGTGCTTTTATAAGTTTATTTTCCTATCTGCATGTTGCAACGCGCATGCTCATGAATAGGGTCTTCTATAACTATCCCCCGCCATAAAGGACACAAATCTAAAAATATTTCTTAATGTGTAGATCTCCATATATAGGGTCCAGAAGACCATAGATAGGGTCTAGTAGTCCATAGATAGGGTCAAGCAATCCATATATAAGGAAGAGTTCAGGTATAAATTATCGTTATAAAGTTATTTTATTAAAACATGATTAAACGTATAGCTGCATATAGTGTACTTTTAATCGTGCGACTTTTGATGCAGTATATAAAGTCAACTTCCTAAGATAAACTTTGACCATGGGCTAACGGACTAAAATAGATCCACTCCAAGACTCATGAACGGTTGTGCTAAATGAAGGTATTACCCAGGGCCACCCATAAACAGCAAGAAAAAGAAAAAGCTAGATCCGCCCCTGAGAATTATAAAGTCTACTAAATAATAACTCAGCTGCTGTCAGCTGTAGCAGTTGTAGTCTGTATTCAGCTTAACATTTTTATTAAAAGCTATAATTCTGTGTTAAATTAAGTTACAAACTTCAGTCAAATGTACTCCTTTGTATGAGCTACATTCATAGCTTTGTTAGCCAGCTCTCACGTACTATCAGATGATGAGAAAAAGGCTGATAGAGTAGATAGAAGTTGTTCAATGTCATAAACAAAATCAAAACAGAACGGTCTAGTCGGTCTAGCTAGGAATATAGCTAGACCGACAAACTCTATCTTCCAAAAGTGGGATAGCTTGAGATTGCTATATTCCATGAGGATAAAAGTCGTTAAAAAGGAATATTTATATTTCTCTGGAACCGTTTCTAAAAACAATAATATCTGACTACTTTCACTGATAAAAGCATAAGTAAAATATAAATAGATTGAATTGTGCCCTATTAAAGCCATAAAGAATTCTCAAAAACAACAACAACTAAATTATACATTATTTGATGAAAACACTCCTTAAAAAAAGATGTGGTCTTATTGAACTCCAGATTTCTGTAGGTTTTTAGGAAAAATTGTTTAAGGATAATAATGTTTAACTTTTAATGCAATAGGTTAGGTTAGGTTCAACTTTATTTTAATTCGGTAAACATTTTACAATCAAAAAAGCCACAGTATAAGCCTGGGTCTATAAATACCAAATATAGTTTAATTAACCAATACACAGTGTAAAATCATCAAACCCACTTAAAACAAAAACTGCAGTGGTTACTGCAGGATTGATTTAGTAACTCAGCCAATTCGTGGACACTGGTTTCAAGGGTTTTAGACAATAAAAGTAAAAAATATACTATATATATCACCACTTTAGTGTTTACGGAAGCATCCCTTCAGAGGTGTTCTTCAAAATATCTGTTCGGTAAATATGCAGCAAATCTTTAAGCCTGCAACAATGCTAAAAATGAACTCCACCAAGGATACTTCTGTAGGAATATTTCAAATATTTGCCGAACACATAATTTGAAGAACACATTCAGATGGCTGCTTCCGGACATATCCTATATCGTTCAGGTAGTCCTTACATATTTACAAGGACATTCTTTAGGTCTCCATTACCTGACATAGCTTTTAAATTCACTGACTGATTTTGCTGACTTATTGTCAGTGGGTATCATTTTCCAAACTATAGAACAAAAGTAATACAGGGAATTCTCCCCAAATGCCACAGTGGCTACTAGAGGAATTTGTAAGTCATGAATAGATCTCAAACGTTGCTTGGGACGATGGCTTTTGAAAATTGTAATGATAATTTCACAAGAGTAGTCATTTAGGAACTTGAAAATCTCAATCGCTACGGTTTGCATACTGTAGTGATGTATTGAAAAAGAGCTATCCCTGAGTAATAGTTCATTAAAATCTGATTAGTAATCTCTATAGATAAATCTTAAAGCTCGTTTATGCAGGGCATTTATTTTCTGGTGAGACTTTCTGCTATGAAGCATCTTTACTAGAGGACAATACTTAAACTAAGATTCGAAAAACACTTTTAACAGAGTCCTCTTCTTGTCAAGACTTAAGTTATTTTCAATACTAACACCAAATAATTTGACCTGTTTACTTTCCCAAATAAGTTTTTACCTATATAAGCATAAGTTTGTTCATGCTTGAATCCTGATACTAGAAGATGACATTTGTCTGGATTAATCCTCATATAGTTAGCTTCAAACCAATTAAGGGCTAACTCTGAGCTGTATTCTAGCTTTTCAAGAATATAGGATCCGCAAATGTCATCCGCAAAGTTACAAACGTTAATATCGTCAAAAATGTAGAAAAGATCAATTATATAAATATTAAAAAGTAAGGGACCCAATGCAGAACCTTGTAGTATACCCTGTATTAATTCAGTCCAGGAACTAAAAGTAAATTCTACTTTAACCCGCTGCCATCTGTCAGACAGATAACTCATGACTATCTTGAGGGCAGTTTTACTAAAGCCATAGGCATTGAGTTAAGCAATTAAAAATTCATGGTTGATGGCATCAAAAGCTTTAAATAGGTCCATCAACACAGCGCCACAAAAATCCTTCTTATCAAGGGTTTTCCTCCACTTTTCTAATAAAGAGACTAAAGCTGTCTGTGTGCTAAAACCAGTTCTGTGTCCACATAAAAAAGGAGAAAGAAATTTATCAATGTAATTTGAGATTTGTTCATGCAT
This sequence comes from Bougainvillia muscus, assembly GCA_032352715.1. Taxonomy (NCBI): domain Eukaryota; kingdom Metazoa; phylum Cnidaria; class Hydrozoa; order Anthoathecata; family Bougainvilliidae; genus Bougainvillia; species Bougainvillia muscus. The sequence continues at coordinate 6,980 of JAUCNQ010069116.1, read as the reverse complement.
AATTCGTTCAAAAATCTTGGAAACAGTTGGCTAAACACTCACAGGGTGATAGTTATAAACAAACGAGGTGAATGAAGCATGTTGCTGCAAGATTGCATGTTAGATTAGGTTATGTTATGTTAGTTTATGTTAGTATCAAAAATTTGTTTCATGTGCAAGTGCCATTTTAATCTCAAGAGTATATACTGTAGAAGTATTTTTATATGCACATGAACATGAAGTTAAAATGAAATGACTTATAAGTGAAACAAATTTCTGTGGCCCATCTCAAAAGTCAGATAAGACAGAAATGTAAAAGCGATGAATGAGATACCTTATTCTTGCAAAAATAAGTGCTTGCTGCACAAATAAATGTCGTACTGTATTTATTTTTGCCAAATTCCCTCTAATCAGTAAAAATTTGTCCTCCAAATTCACAATTAAAGAGACCAACTTGACCCACAATTAATTCATCCACAAACAGTTTATACAACAAATGTATATAAACCATATAAATAATAATAATAACCCACTAAACTACAGCAGAAGTGTTATTTTTATCCAGCATAAGAGTTTTACTTTTTAAGCAATTGCTTGTGGAGGAGTGCATTTAATTAGTGCAGAAAATTAGATGCCCATAGGCTTCTAATTCTACTGAAATTGTATTTCTATCTTGGAGTTGTCTTGGTTCGTACGCAAGTGCCATTTTGATTTCTACCTAGTTAGTAAAAATATATTTGTGCCTACTATTTGAAGTAAACATATATGTATACACTTTTCATTATACTTGAGTTTGAGAATGAACTGATACTGTTCAAACAACTAATCCATGGCTCAGCATTGTTTTTATCATCGTTATTCTTGTCCTTTATGTTCTTTAATTTATATGGAGGTCATTCTGACTTTCGTACGTACACTCTGACTTCTTATTCCAAACATTTGTAGTCAATATCCATTTCAGTCAACTCTGGCAGCTTTCCATCAAAACAAAGTCATAATCTCAAAACAATTGAGTGAAATCATCTTCATTTCACTTCACTTCTGTGTCATAAATTACAAATTTTTACACCTGACAACTATGATGTATAGCATATATTCCACCATTAAAGTAGATTTATTGGTAGATATGACGTCTGGGTGTAGTTTGTCAAGCAGTCTACTGGGTTATATTTTGAAACAACAAGCCTTACAATGTACTGTACAAGGTCTACAAGTACCACCAGAGAGTATATGTCAGTCAATATGTCATAACAGTGTATTTTTTGCACATTTTGCACACAATATTCTTGAATAAAACCAAGTTCTCATTATTCACTGATATTAGCATTTTCTTCAGACAAACTGCTCAGCAGCAATCGCTCGTAATAAGATATATAATATAGACTAGCAAAAAACCCAGCCAATCTAGATCTGTTATTGTACTGGCCATCCTCGAAATACTGTTGAATGTGCTCTAAAGACTGCAGTCTTCCCAAATACACGCTAGCAATCAGGTATCATCATCTTTAGTTCTAAATAAAGAGGATCTGTTATCAGCAGATTCTGAGTGACTGTCATGTGATTAGAGAGCAAAATATGTTTGTTACGGTTTTATGTGTAGCTAGCTAGCCATCGAACAGAATTAGAAATACACCAAGAGTAGAACCTGAAAACTGTTGAAAACCTCTATGTCAACAAACATTTATGAATCTACAGAAATGTACAGTGCAGTTATAATGATATCTGTGTAGCTACTCTACTAAAGATTAAAAGAGCATAACACAAAAACCCCTCACACAGGATAACTATTAACAACTTGTATTTTCCGAGTAACCATCTGGGCATTTACTGCCACGTACTGTTACACACTGCTCCTAGCTAGCTGTGTGTGTTTGATAGTCGCCCGAACACTTCGGATCTCTAGGTAGAAACGGAGAAAATACATACCATCGTATATTAGTAGTCTGTCTGTGCTGTGCGTGGAAACTTTTGTTTTCTAGCATTCCCGGTTGGCCCGTTTGAAGTACTAACTTCTACCCATGTGTGTGCGCCTCTGAGCCATACAAAAAACTTCGTAGCTTGAGGGCGCACAAATTACATGAGGCAAATTAGAAAGGTTTTTCTTTCTGTCTCAGCTGGAATAGCGAGGATCAAAGGCCCCCACAGTTCTCGATATGTCAGTTGAGGCACGGACGGCGGACATTCCAATTTGCCTTACATAATTTGTGCGACCCCAAGCTACGAAGGTTTTTGTATGCGCCAACAATCTGGCACAGATTCGCAGGGTCTTACTTGCGGTCATTGCCTAATTTGTTTCCTTTCTTTTTCATTTCGCCTCAACTAGCCTCCGAACATGTAAGACAGATTGTAAACTCGTGAGGCAGAAAGCAAACTCGTGAGGCAGATTATAGATCGTATGCTGAACGTAATTCAAGCCGCTTCCGCACAAGAGCTTAGTTCCAGCGCATTAAGACCTTCCCGCTACTTTCAATCTCTGAAATTTTTTGAGTGAGGCTTGAGCCTCACTTGCCTCGCCCTGGATCCGCCCCTGATTGTCATACTATACCTATTTATACTAGTTTTGACCATATAAATACTAAGTAGTAGTAGTACTAATAATAATTAGACTTTATGTATATGAACTGCTTGACCCTACACAAGGACTGCAAAAGTAGACCTTACGTATATGTACTGCTTGACTCTACACAAGGGCTGCAAAAGTAGACCTTATATAAATGCAATAACTAGAACATACAAATACTTGTGTAGACCCTATCTATGGTTTGCTAGACCCTATCTATAGATTGCTAGACCTTATATATGGAGTGTTAGACCCTATCTATGGTCTACGAGACCCTATATATGGACTCCTACACATTGATAAATGTCTGTAGACTTTTGTCCTTTATGGCGGGGGATATATAACTAAGATTATTTCCGCTTATAAAACTTATAATTGATTGTAGGAAGTGTTTGCATTATTTTTTAATTTGATTTCCGTGTAATCTAAACTAATTAAGCCGTATCTATGAGTGTAACTATGAGTGTTACTACGAGTATAACTAAGAGCGCTCTTCTGTAACTAAGTTTATTTCCGCTTATGAAACTTATAATTGATTGTAGGAGGTGTTTGCATTATTATTTAATTTGATTTCCGTATAATCTGAACTAATTAAGCCGTATCTATGAGTGTAACTATGAGTGTTACTATGAGTATAACTAAGAGTGTAACTAAGAGTAAAATTAGGAATACCATTTTATTTTAATGTTTATAATGTTATGTTATTAACATGCAGTACGCGCTAACATTTTAATGTTTAGATAAAAACAAAAATAATGCTTATGTGTATGCTTACAGCACGAATTCTAAAACATTTTCAAAGGCAACAATTGAATTTATATCATAAATGGTTGACTATTTATACCGTTATTAATGACCCTTGCTATATGTTATTAACTCGATGTGGAAGCAAGAACATAGTAAGTAAATTAAAATTGCGTTTAGATAAATCATTAAATATTTAAAATGGAAGCACAGCCTTCTGTAAGATTGGTAAACCTACCTCTAGGAACATTGTTAATATTGATGATGATACATTGCGTCCGGAATATGGAGTCGAATTCTTTGATTGGTTTGAACAATATAACACTGTGAGACTTTTTTCGTTCAAAGAAATATACGCTGAACATGGAACCCCTCCTACAATCGACCCCAAGTCAGTGGCGGATCAAGCCCTAGTCAGAGCAACACGATGAAGAACTAAACGTTTTAATTCTTAATAGATTTTGTGTGATAATGGGTCCTAAAAGACCCATTATCATACAAAAGCAATTAATAATTAATGAGTTTGGGCCTCCATACTACTGCTGTGACTAAGTAAAAACATGTTCTGAGTCCGCCTATGCAAGTGGTACCAATTTGAAACCAAAAAAGTATAAAAAACATTCTATTTTGATCAGACAATTTTAAATAACATTAATTTTTTCATCTTTTAAATTGTATTTTATTAAGGGGTAAAATATCGTCTTGTTATCATATGTCAGTATATATTTATTTTCCATATTGTATGCAAGCATAATCCTTTTATAGATTAATAATTTTCGGTTAAAAAATGCAAAATACCAAGGATATCAAAAATACATACCAGTAGGGAAAAAACGAAAGATTACGACCATTGACTTAAGTGAAGATGAGTACGATTTTAGTATGGATGAGATCGTAGACAATTTTGTTAAAGTACTACAAGCTGATCTTCCTATTAGCCAGGTTGAAGAGGTTAAAGAAGCTATAGCAGCTAACGAAGGTAAAGATAAGGCTGTACTAAAAAAGCCTGAAAGATTGATATTCATCCCGAAAGAAGGGTTGTTTGCCAAAAATAATAAAAAGTTTCGTCAAGTGGGGTGTATCAGCCGGGATATGGTTTTAATCAACCCGCTTAAGGATGGACAAGAACTTTATTTAATTTTGGAAAGCGAAAAATGTAAAACAGTAGACGCCCAAATTTTAAGTTGGAATTACGTTTTGGATGTGGAGATTGCGGCTACATTAAGATACAAGGATCAGCTGTTAAAGACTATCAATAGTGTAGACATACACACTAATGTGTTAAAAACAGCTAAACCTACGATTGTCGAAAGACTAACTGCGTCTTTAAATGTTATTAAAGATTCACCAGAAGCTGAAGAATTGGTACCAGTTATATTGGGAACGTCTGAATCTGGGCGATACGGTCTGGAATTTCAAGTGAAAGAAATTCCAGACGCATGGCCTAAGTATTTAGTTGTACGACCCAATACAATTGGTATTCAAAAATGTTGCCGATGTAAAGCCATAAAATTGGATGAAAACTTTTCTTTTTGTATCTTGTTGTTAAATTTTTCCCACCCATGTAGTAATACCGCCTTACCAATTGTATTCGTATATAGTGCATGAATTTTTAGCTGGCTTGCATTTGTATTTGTATTTGTATTTGATATTGGTTATAATAACGATTCATATGTGCCACGGACCAGTAATATTTTGTGCATTAAACATTTAGATAAAAAACAAATACTATTATGAATACTAACAAACAGGCGGAGTTCAAATGTGAATTGTGTTCTAAAAGTATTGATGGTGGCTTTAACCGTATCTTTTTGGGGAATATGAAAGATGAACATGATATAAAAGCAGATAACATTGTTTTAAAAGATTACATTAGATCGATGTTAACATCAAACAAGCAGAATATTGGAGCTTGCTACATTTGCAGCATGTTTTACGACCATGAAAGACAACGTACACATCATATGCTTACAAAACACGTTAAAAACGGTAAGTGTAGAGCTAAACTTGTCGCGCACAATTAACCATACTATATTTAAGGTTTCTTTTAACATTTTGACATTTCCTTTTTAAACTCAATATTCTTTCATTTTTTGCATTTTAGGTACAGTGTCCAGACCACTTCTTGGGATAAACATTGAAAGCAAAAGCATTGGCGAAGTCTGCTTGGATAGTTTGATAAAAGTTAAGATTCACAAATTATGGGCTTCAAGATCTGATGTTAATGGTAAAAATGGCGCCGACAGCACCATCGTTTAATTGGAATGATCCTTCGACCTCAAGTCTGTTTATGAAGATGGTTCAACATATAACCAGCACGTTCCTGTACAGCAAACTTAAAAATAACAACAGAAGATTGAAGTTGTACGTCAGTGTCAACATTACAAATCAACGTAAAGGGCAAAAAGGTATCTCTATAGGCAAACCCAGAAATTATTTTTCAGAAACAGTAAAAAGGTTCTGGTTTTACTGACCAGATTATCTCACTATTCGACATCTTCGTTAAAAACAAGATTGTTTATAACGAAGAGGCTCTGCTTATGATTTTTACAGGTTTAACTCTTGTGAGGTATTTGCATCTGAAGTGCAAAATGCCTAAATTGCCAAACTCTTCGGGGGTAAAGAAGACATCAAACAACAGGAACCTTCTTTGCAATTTGATCAATCTATATTATTTACCTCTAGAGTAAACAAAAACATTAACAAAACTGGAGGAAAGGCTTTTGAAAAGTTCTTTATGAAAAAGAATGCTGCAACTGATAATGATACTGACCTGGCATCCGTTAATTCAGAAGATACACAGGGTGTTCTGCTCCATTAAACTACGAAGGTTAGAAGCGATCGAAGAACAGACGAGAATCCAAAGCCTAAAGTCAAAAAAAGATAGGGGCACAGAGTTGACGCGCCTATTCTTTCAAATAGTCGATCTAGAATTACTGGAACTCTTTGGGGAGCCGAAGGGGGGAAACCTAATTCTATTTTAATTTCAAAGAAGAAAAAGAGAAGAAAATACAAGACAGCAATCAGCAATTCATTTATACTCGCTGAGGCTGAAGAAGACAACAGCTACATCAACAGCGATGAAGGTATGGGTGAAACTATTTCGGACGATGACACGCATATGCATTCTGACGTATGTGATAATGTTATTATAGATTGTGAGTACTCTGACGGAATGGATAGCATGGATAATGATGGTGGTAATGGTGATAATGCTGTGGATACTCTCATCGATGATGTTTCAAATCATTACCATGAGTATTTGGCTAATAAAATGCAGACGGAGAAATAGGGTATTGATGAGACAGTCATGAGACTCAACATGCAGTATGGTGAGAAATGCGTTGACTCTGATTTTGAAGAAAATGGTCAAGTGTTTGACGTGCCACCTATGAAAAATAGACGGTGTAACAACAAGAAAAGAGTTATCAAACCTCCAAACATGATTGTTGAATTAACCCTATCCTGCATTGCGGTAATTCACCCCCCCCCCTGTCAGATTATTTTTAATTACTTTTGTTTTACAAAAGCAATTGAACTGAAACTTTATGAATTTTAATCAAATCTTATTGGGCACGTTTTCTGAAAGTTTCAGCCACATACCTCCTACCATGCTGAACTTATAAGCTATTGCTCGAGACCACCTATCAAATTTTTAAGAAATCCTGCTAAAATTACCACAAAAGATTTTTTCCAT
>JAUCNQ010069005.1:0-12581 GCA_032352715.1 Bougainvillia muscus | reverse complement strand
CGTCGGTATTAAGACAGAATGCTAGCATTCTGTCTTAATACCGACGAATACGGACTGAAAAAAACTCCGGATACAGTAGGATTTCGTGTAGTGAAGATTAGTATAAACGATCATGTAATATTCGACTCAGGAGAAGTATGTACTAAGGGTTCGTCTCAAAAATTCGTTTCATTCTCATCTCGGAAGAAGTGTCATTGTGCATACAACGTATGCACAAAGACACTCCTTCTGAATGACAATTGATGGGAATGAAGCGTATTTATAAAGCGAATTTTTAAGATGGGGGCCCTAAGACACTTATATTGAGATGTATAAGTAGGACACTTCTCCTGATATGGATGTGAAACTATTTATAATAAACCTTTTGGGACAATTCCTTAACCCTTACCAGCCTTTAACAATGTTGTTACATGGTGGTAACCATGTTGTTACATGGTGGTAAAAAAATTTTGGCAAATTATATTTTTTGTTCTTTTTTGTTAAGTGGCCCTCGGTGGAAATAATCCTCTGACTATATGTCCTTGTGATTTTCCGGGCTAGCCACTATAAATATTATTTATTATTATTATTATTATTATTATTATGGTCGTATAATACGCTTCAACAAACCGGAAACACTTAACGTGTGACTATTTCGTTACAACCAGGCAGTAAAGGGTTAAAAGTTAAAGGTTTTATGCAAGTTGTATATAAAATAAGGAAAACATCAAAATACTTAGGAGTGAAAACTTTAAGAGTGAGAAGTATGTAACAGAAATTTGAGTTAAATGAAAATATTAGAATTTTTAACTTGCATTAATAAATGTTTATAGATTTTGTTGAATACGACTCCTAACTAAATATCCTGTTTATACATATTAGTTACATATTATTTGGAGCCGTTCAAAAAATGCAGATTCATAAAAATAATTTATTCAGAAAAGTGCATTTGTGCTTTCTTAGTATGCACAAAGATACTTCCTCTGTGATAAAAAAAGGTACGGTGCATATTTACTCCCTCCCCCTCTCTACCTAACTCTTCGGTCATGGTATCTTTTAGAAGTTATTAAAATTTGGCACAGATATGGTACTCAATAAGTACTTTCTAAAATACCAATTGTTTTTATGCTGACGTCATCAGTTTTTGCTGATGTCAGCAATATTTATCGGAAAATTTTGCAAGGCGGAAGTGCTAGAAATGACGTAATTGCTGCATATGACGTCATGCAACTAGTCACGTGGTTTGATATACATATTATGAAACAACTTGGGTCAGGTAGTGCACGTGCAAAATTTCATTGCCTAAACTCATTGCAAACTGGAGTTATGCCTGTTCAAAGTTTGTAAGGATTTCAATGTAAATAACCGTAATTTTGATAGATGGTCTTGATTAATGACCTATAACTTCTGTTCTAAAATTGGTGTGACCCCGAAACTTTGCCACAACATGCAAAATTGGTACCAAGTATCAACTGCTGACACATAGTGCTTCAAAAGTTACAAATTCCATCCCGGTGATAGCATTGCCTGTAATATCCCCATCCTTCCTGGAGTAAAATATTCGTTAGTTTATGCACAGTCTAATCTACGACGACAACGAAGATGTCACCTTTGTATATACAGGCTACATGCATTCCATCCCGTTAGGGGAATGCATGTAGCCTATATATACGGTAAATACAGCGATACTTTCAAGTTATAATCAATATTAGTTGCAAAAATTTCCAATCGGTGTTTATTATTTTTTTTAAATCTGCCCACAAAATTTGTATCGATTTGTAAAATTTTTACCTGAGATGAAGTGTCTCAAAGGCATAAAACGTCTTATTTTATAAGGTAAAAATTACATTCTTTGTGATAAGAATTTTGTAAACAGTTTTTCAGCATTAGTTACAAATTTGTATATGTCATTAATATCTCATAGTTGTTGTTATTATTATTATTGTTATTATTAGTATTTACGTATGACTTATATAGATTAAATAAACAGTTGATTAAAGGTATCTGTTTAGTTAACCCTTGAATGCCTGATGGTAGCAAACTGGTCAGGTTCCCTTTAATCCATTTAGTGCTTAACAATCCTGAAGCAAAATGCTTGGATTGTTCTTGTGTTAATCTTTTAATTTGCATCGTAATGTGTGGTTCATGTTTGCGAAGAATCTATGTAGAAATAAGATTTAGAATATCATTACTATGTTGGCGTGTCAATGAGGTCTTTTTTACTATCATTACTACTCCTCCACAAGCATCAATGCTTTAATGACGTAAATTGTACCTACAGTACACATCCACTAATTCGAACACGCTAACAGAAGTTCGAATTAAGCAGCATTCGAATTATCGGATGTTTAGTGTAGTCGCCAAGCCCTAAATTAGCAATCATCCTACGATTAATTAAGGATCCATTTTGTCAACTTTCATTCAAAGACATTTCTTCTATGATGAAAATACAGTAAACATCCGCCCAAATATCGTATCGGCACAAATTATTCGTCGGTACAAAGTGACAAAAATTTCAGCAGGTGACGAAAATTTGTACCGACCAACCACACTGTGGTTTTTGTAAGTATAGTTGCTTAACCGTGCTTATTGAGCGCTACGTCAACAGAGTCGGAGCAATTCCATGAAAAGCCGGAAAAGCTATGATCACAAGAAGGACCATGTTCGGCTCTAGACAAGAGGCTAAATATAATCAAGATTTGTCGTTTACCATACTGGTCGCAAAGGAAACATACGGATGAATTTTCTGCGCTGCGGACTTGAGTATTGTTAAATGTAAGCTAGCCTTTAACTTTTTTAAGCGTGTAATCGACAATGCAACCAATCAAATTGAAATGAAATTTATTTGTCTTCGTGCTAAAATAAAATCGAATATTACGTCACAAAACATTCGAATCTTGTTATGAAAAATGGCGGATAAGCTAAGAAGGAAAAGAAAATAACAAATAAGAAATTATTATAATGGAAAATTCTACCCTGTTATATGCTGAAACCGCTGGTTATTTTGAGCTCGTTGCTAGTCAAATTGAAGAAAATAATGGAACCAAAACATTTCAACCGGTGATCATTGAAAAGATTGAATCGTGTTGGGTAAAATTGCAGTGTCTTCTGGACAACGAAAAGTGTTCTTATAGAAAGCAAGCATTGAGCGGAGCACAAACGATGCTTAAGTTATCTACAGACAAAGCTATAAAAGATAAGACAAGTGTAAATGAAGGCGAAGGAGCAGCCAGTACTCAAAAGGATGACGACCGATCGTCAACTATTGAACAAACTATTATCAATCAGGAAAAAAAGATTACTTTCGACGACATTGCAGGTTTAGATGAAGCCAAAGTATTGCTGAGAGAAGCTGTTGTGCTACCTTTACAATTTCCACATCTCTTTGCTGGAAAAAGGAAACCTTGGCGAAGCATCCTGATGTATGGTCCGCCTGGTAAGTGACAGGTTGTGATGACGAAAGCATCCACTAAGAGGTGTTCTGGAAAATAGGTGTTCTGAAAGCACTATTTTCAAGTGAAATAGAGCTGTTCTAAAAACTTAATGCAGAAGATGTCTCTGTAAAACTGAACTGTTCTGAGAAATTACACAAAAATTTTCCTGTCAGAAAGAGGAGTTCTGAGGGGCATACTATTAGAAAAGTAGCTTTTCTGAGATGAAAATAAAAAAGTAACAGTAAAATAAGAGAGCTGTTCTGAATGAAGAAAGAAAAATTTTATTTTGTAAATCAGAACACCTATTGTTCAGAACAACTATTAGTCGAAGCTTGACAGCAGTGAAATATATGTGGTTTTAGATACATTTTAAGAAAGTTCTTTGTAGAAATGGTTTACCTTGGGAATAAAGCTTATCTTTTAAAGAGGGTAATAATTTAACTCCGAAAAAAGACACAGCTGGGAAATCAGAACACCTACTTTTCAGAACACCTAATTTTCAGAACACCTATTAGTGGATGCTTCTCTGTTGAAATACACTTCTATGAGGTCTATTCAAGTTTATCCAAGAAGTAAAGTTATTATAGCTTACCGTATATGACCGTTTAAACGCCTTGGGCTTTTATTTAAATAATTGATTTTTACCCTGAGCGTTCATTCGGGAGGGACGCTTATACTAACGGGTCAACACTATAAATGGCACACTATAGTTTAATGGTTAACACTATAAATAAAGATACCCATCTACATGAGTAAAATAACCTAGAAGTTGTAGAGACTACATAAAATCAAGTCATCAAGGAGGTGAAATGGCTGTGAATCAAATAAAAGCCCATGGGCGTTTAATCAGGAGGGGCGCTTATTCGGAAGTGGGCGTTAATAAAATATTTTCAGATTTACCTTGGGCGTTTATTCGAGAGGGGCGTTTATTCGGGAGTGGGCTTTAGATCGGCCATATACGGTAATAAATTTGTCGGAAAAAATTTCGTCGGACAAAATTTTCGTCACTTCCAAAAATGCCAACCCACCCTTCTTAATATACCCCCCCCCCCTACCATCGAGAGTATGTCCGATAAGGTAAGTGAAAAGAGACAAAGATAACGGTATACTCTTGTGATACATAAGCAGCAGTCGGTGAAAGACTGTGTATTGTGCGCGTTGAAGATAATAATGACGAAATTTTCAGCCGGTAACGAAAATTTGTACCGACGAATAATTTGTAACGACGAATAATTTGTATCATATCTGAATTTTTTCCTATGCAGTCCTTGACTTTGGTAGGGTACTGATTGAGTACCTATTATTTGCTTTTGTAATGCCCTTTCTTCCCACTCTTCCCATTTTCAAACAGTTTTCTCTAGTGGCTGTTAATAATTTATATAAGTGTTCCAGAGTAATCACTTTGCAAAGTAAAAAGACAAAACAAACGATTGCACAACTTATACCGTCAGGGATTCATGATTAAAAATTCAGAAATGGTACAAATTATTCGTCGGTACAAAGTGACGAAGTTTTTACCGATACGGTGACTGCAAAGTTATGTTGATATTGGGGAAATTTTAAAATAAGTTTAACTTAAAAAAAATTACTTATTATTATGTATATCAGCAGATACGGCGAGTGGAGTCAGTTTTGTTATCAGTTAAGTTATCCACCTTTTTTATTTGTTTCAGGGACTGGAAAATCCAGGATGGCACAGGCTGTATCATCAGAAATCGAGTCAGCAACATTTTATTCTGTGTCAAGTTCAGATTTACTTTCCAGTTGGTTTGGAGAAAGTGAAAAGTTAATCAAGGAATTGTTCGAGCATGCACGAACGAAAAGTACCAGAGCGATAATTTTTATAGATGAAATTGATAGCTTGTGTAGAAAACGTGATTCCAAAGAGGCAGAGACAACAAGACGAGTCAAAACAGAGCTACTGAAGCAGATGGAAGGAGCTAATAACAAAAATGATGGTGATCTTTTTTTCTTGTGTGCTACGAACTGTCCATGGGAACTTGATACAGCATTTTTACGACGTTTTGAAAAAAGAATTTATGTTTGCTTACCAAATAGACAAGCTAGGAAACAACTTTTTGAGATTCACTTAGGTAATATTGACACTCAGTTGAACGACACAGATTGGGAAAGATTACTTGACCGCACTGACGGATACTCGGGTAGTGATCTAGCAACCTGTATATCTGATGCAACTTTAGAGCCGATTCGTGATATAAGTAAAACAACACATTGGAAATGGAGTGACGATAAAACATTACTTCGACCATCAGAGAAGTTAACACCTGGTGCTATACAGCTACGGCTCCAAAACATCCCAAATGAAAAGGTTCAACCACGCCCTGTTACGTCTGCAGACTTAATGAAAGCACTATCGTCAAACCATCGCACGATATCAGCCGAAGACTTATGTCGTTACGATGAATTTACTAGGTCTTTTGGACAAGTAGGATAGGACAGGACAGAACAGAACTTGTTGAAATGGTAATAAGTAAGGCCGTTACTCTCCAGTAGAGTAGTCTGGTGTACTTTAAGGGCACAAAGTTTCGCGGGCACTAAGTTTCGCGAGGAAAAAAATTTTGGCTTCAACTTTCGTAAAAGTAAAAACTTTCGCGATTTCTACAAAAAGGGGAGTTTTGGTTGAAATAACTTTCGCGATAGGAAAAAATGACAACTTTTTTCAATGAGAATTAACACGTTCAGTAACAAAAACACCTCCTTTCACTCATTTACTGACTGTTGTAAACAATTTTGTTTTCGTTTACAATATTTCGCAGCACAAACTTTCGCGAAAATGACCAAAATTCACGAAACTTTGTGCCCGCGAAACTTTGTGCCCTTAAAGTACCTTCAGGAATGGAACATACCTCGGGTTATATTAACCGCCTGCAAGTTTTAAAAATTGGAAACCGTCAGGATGATACTCTTTCCTTTGACTTAAACACTTTGCTGCAAGCTCTTTGAAATGAAGCACTTGTAGAGAAAATAACCCTACTTTAAGTATGTTAAGGTTAACCTAGAGTGGGACCGGCGAAAGTTTATAATCCATATACAGAACTTTTAACTCAGGGACAATGTTCCGGGTTGTAAGTGCTATTTATTTGTATTCAGAGTCGGATCTAGGAAGCTTGAAAAATTTAGGTAAGTCCCTGCGAAGAAGTGTAAAACCATTTAAATTTCATTGCAATTTTAATAGTTTTACACTTTTTCGCAGGCGTTTGTCTACTGTTGGATCTTACCTTAACATCTTTGAACTGTAGGAGAAAGACATAAATTAAAAATGACAAAAATGTTCCGTTGTTGATTGTTTTATCGTTTAAATGTGTTATAAAAACTTTCATTCATTGGTGCGTCGCCACGTTTTGTGTTTTACAAAATTCGTATCAAAATTTGTATCAATTCTCGTGTCTTTGTGCATACTTTGTGCATACTAAGTAAGGCACTACTTCTTTGATGAAAATGGTACGATTTGCAAAAACGAATTTTGTGGACGATCCGTAACGAAAACATTGAAATCGTGTTAGCAATTGTTAAAACTGAGACCACGCACCTTTGATTAAATAAATTCTAAGATTTTTTATTTCGACGAAATGAGCAATGTCGAAAACATTTGCAGTCGGGAAAAACACTATAATGGATATCTAAGAACAACCTCGTTCCCAGCGCTTCTTGCCGCGTCTCAGAGCCGAAGCGTCGCTTCGGCTCTGAGACGCGGCAAGAAGCGCTGGGAACGAGGTTGATCTAAGAACAGTTAGTAAACAAACAGTAAGCCTTCGGGATCGTCCACTATATTCGTATCGTAATACGAACCATTTTCATAACAGAAGAAGTGTTTTGGTGCATACTAAGTATACACAAAAACACTCCTTCTGTATGAAATTTGATACGAATTTCCATACAAATTTTGTGTACGGTCCCTTTACAACTTGCTTACTTAAAGCTATAATTATCTCACTGTATCTCCATCATAATGTTTCACTCTAAAACCATGCCTTCTGTAACCTGGTATAACTTTTTCAAACAGTTCACTGATACCTGTATGATTCGAAGATTATGTGCAGGAAATCGTTTGAACGTATTTGAATAAGTTCCAGGTAACATTCGGCCTATGAAATGTATTTAGATACCATCCACAAAATTTGAATAATTAATAAATAAAGCCTTTGTATACACAATATATATACAGAAAGTTATAATAAGTCACTCCTCCTCTTTAATTAAATTAAAGTTTGTAGATAGTATCTTAACCCTTTAAATGCATTAAGTCAAGAAATGGTCATACATACTTAAACAATCCTGCAGCAAAATGCTGCAGGATTGTTTAAGAAAGTATGGTCATTTTGTGGACACTAGGGTTTACAGTTCTAAGGAAATAATTTAATCTATAATGAAATTCAGCATAATAAGGTTTTCTCTCTTTTTATACTCTTTCTTTATTTACAGATCTGTTCTCACGTAAATATATAACATATTTTATAAATAGTTTATATATATATAATAGAATACACAACACCATATAAGGAAAAAATCGGTAGTATATCAGTAGCATATTTTACTGTTCGTTTTAATCTTGGTTTATCAAGTTAACCAAATAACTGATAAATAAACTCAAAAATATACTATTGAAAAACATGTACGCCTCAATAATATACACAAACTACCGACTTTTTCCATATTTGGTATGGTATGTTTACTTATATTGGTTACCTACCAGCTATTTCAAACGTTTGTGCGAAAAAAAACTTTTGAAATAAACAAGCTATCATCTAAAAATTCCCAGCTATGTACCATGAAGTACTTCATTTCAATTTATTGGCTGGCTTAAAACGAAAAAACTTTATTCGGTTTGATAATAATAAGGACCTTCCCTTTAGGCGTCTACCAATCGAAAAGTGAAAGTGGCCCTCAATAAAAAAGCTTTTTAAGCAAAAAACTAGTCCTACCTACGGCTACCTTAAGGGAACTAATTTTCGCGGATCCCTAATTAATTTACAGGAAATAACATAGAATCAAGCTAATAACATTGTTTTCGGGAGTAACAACAGACGTAGATTTACATATAAACCTTACGCAAGTAAAACAAAACAAATTTTAATTGAGCTATTACTCACTTTTGGCTTCTTAAAATTTAATTTCGCGGATGTGTCCATTTTCAAGTTTTTCGCGGGAATTAATTTTCGGATAAGTCACTTTCAGATTTTTTGCGGAACTTAATTTCGTGGATCGAGCCAGAATCCGCGAAATCCGCGAAATTTAATTCCCGCGAAAATTAATTCCCTTAAGGTATTTAAAAGTAGGGAAAATCCGTGAATAATCTTGATTTTGGCATGTAAGGTAAAGGACTAAGTGAATTCAATAGGGACATGGGCCCAGTTGTTCGACAGTGGATTAGATCTCTGATTAGCTTAATAATCAGAATTGATTTGTAGTCAATTCTGTTTGGTTGGTTAAAGTAAGATTTAATTCCAGATTAAGATAATCCATATTTAATTCAGTTTCGTACAACTGGACCCATGGTGTATATGTGCCACTATTTGTGATCAGGCTTGGTGGTGTATAATGTGCACAATGTAAGGAACTGTCTCAAAAATTCCCTTTATAAATTTGCTTCATTCCTATTAATTTCGATTCAGAAGAAGTGTCTTTTTGCATACGTTGTATGCATGATGACAATTCATCTGAGATGAAAATGAAGCGATTTGTGAAGCGAATTAAAGCGAATTTTTGAGATGAATTCTGAATATACTACAATGCACTCTCGAATTAGGGGACACCGTT
This sequence comes from Bougainvillia muscus, assembly GCA_032352715.1. NCBI lineage: Eukaryota > Metazoa > Cnidaria > Hydrozoa > Anthoathecata > Bougainvilliidae > Bougainvillia > Bougainvillia muscus. The sequence goes on along the minus strand of JAUCNQ010069005.1, from coordinate 3,390 downwards.
CGTGTAAAGGATTTGTCCGCTATTTAGAGGTGTCCGCCTTCTAGAAAGTTCCCTGTGAGAATTTGACTGACGTCTTTCCAGTGAACAGGAAATAAATTGTCCGCTAGTCAGAGGTGTCCGCTTTTTAGGGTGTCCGTTAATTAGAGAATACACTGTATAACATGTATACTTGTGAAGTGATTACCAGTGAATAATCTTTTTCGGCTCAGTTTGTCGTAGAAAATAAATAGCCAGTAGTAATCGCCCAGGTAATAAGGAACGACCTCAAAAATCCCCTTTTATAAATCCCTGCGTTCCTATCAATTTTCCTTCAGAAGAAGTGTCTATATTCACAAATCGTTTCATTTTCACCTCAGATGAAGTGTTATTGTGCATACAAAGTATGCACAATAACACTTCATCATTGATGAAAATTGCGCAATAACACCTCTTCTGAGAAGAAAATGGAGCGATATATGAAACGAATTAAAGCGAATCTCTTAGAAGATTCCAAAGGGACCTTCCACAAAATTCGAAACATTTTCATGACAAAAGGAGTGTTTTTGAGCATACTAAGTATGCACAAAAACACTCCTCCCGTATTAAAATTGATACAAATCTCCATACGAATTTTATGACGCTCCCTAAGGAACCGTCTCAAAAATTCGCTTTATAAATCCCCTTCATTCCTGTCAATTTTCATCACAGATAAAGTGTAACACTCCATCTGAGGTGAAAATGAAGTGATTTGTGAAGCGAATTGAAGCGAATTAAAGCGAATTTTTGAGATGAACTCTGGTGTGAATCTTATTGTGTTGAATGCGGTACATAGTAATGATAATGATGATGATGGTGCTCGTGTTTATATGTAGGGCGTTGTGTTTTACCATGGTTACAAGGATAATCCAGACCAAGCATGCGTTTACAAAGACACAACGAGTCTGTCGTTTCCGTAGTCTTAGTTGTTGGTTTAATAGGTATTTCTTCAGCTTTTACACATTCGCCAGGCCAAACTTCTGGACGTACACTAGATGAAGGATCGTCTTTTTCATGGCTATTTCTTTTTGATAGAGGTCGAGGAGATCTACAAACTGAGCGTAAATTCTTTAATTTTGTACTTGAAGTATTATTGATAGGTAGTTCAATACTACTTAATGAGTTTTGCGACGATTTACTGGTCGTTGATGATGTATCACTTGAAACTGTGTCTCGATGTGAAGATTTGATTTGTTTACATAAATTTGATTCGGAATCAACAAGACCACTCATTTCTAAAGGTTTCGACTTTTGTTTTAGTCGTTGATGACATGAACATGAATGACGTAAACGAATATGTGAACTGTTATCATCACTATGGTAATGACGTGATTTGTTGTCATCACTACGATAATGTCGTGTTTTATTTTGTAGCGATGTAGCAGCTGTGTGTTTACGGTGCGATATTATTTCAGATGCATTGTTCATGATGTCGCCATCACAACTTTTAGGTGTATTACTACCGGACAGAGATACCGGTGAAAATGATGTGTTGGACTTGGAAGAATGACGATGCGGCCTATCATCAACATTCGTATGAAACTCAGAGGAAAACCTTTTGTCATCTCCTTCACTTAAGTTTTTCCGTTTCGGAATTGTATATAATTTATCAGTTCGTTTTGGGCATTTACAAGTATCTATACTATATCGCTCGTGTCTGTTTCGTTTATTTTTGCAACACTGGTTTTCGTTACGACTACTGTGTCTTTCACGACCCTGAGATAGCCTTTCTTCTATATAACAACTTACTTTCTCAGCTTCTGCTGTATTGGGTGGCGGGAAGATCATTCCTTTATAATGTTTTGAAGGTGTATATTTATTAGGTGATTTTATCGTATTTGCTTTACAACAGTTCTGTGAGGTTACTGTTAATTGTACGTTTAACGAATGACCTTTAGATTCTTTTCTACAAGTGACGTCACAAGATGACTTGTCCATAACAGCACAAACAGAATCCATTAGTTGTTGCAAGTCCTGGAAAGTTAAAATTAAGGAATTGTGATGAGTATGGCTTAAGATTGAATTCTACAAAAGACAAAATGCACTGCATAATAAATAATGGTTTACGTTAAGGTTTTTTTATCAAACAACCTACTGAAATCTGGAGTAAAACTCCAGATTTCAGCAGGTTGGTTGATAAAATCGTTAAAGTATAACAAAACTTTTTATGATAGATGGAATAAAATCAGCACAACAAGATAGAAAGTAACACAACTGCCATCAGTTTTCAATCAATGTGGTTCTATTTTAAGTTATTATTAAAAAAGATGTTACCTTCTTTGTGGTGATTCCTTTTTCTGGAAAATCATATAATGTATACGACCAATCATTTTCTGAAGGAGAGGAATGATCACTGCTGGATTTATTGTCCTAAGAGAAAAAATGAAAATTGTCCGATTTCATGTCATAGGCGCTATGAAAGTCGTAAATTCAATTTGACAATACAGAGAACTCCGTTCAGAGGTGATTTTTATTCCAGTGGCGGATGGAGAACTAGAATTTTTAATTCTTAATAGTTTTATGTATGGTGATGGCTATAAGAGATCACCATACATTAAGCAATTGAAAAAAGGACTTTGGGTCTTCATTTACTACTGTGACTAAGTTAAAGCATGATCTAAATCCGTCACTTAATCCTGCTTAAACTATCCTTAGATTTTCTTGTTTTTACTACAAAACCTATAAGAAACATTTAATTCTTTTTATATATAAAAACTGTTTAAAAAGTGTTTATTCCAAAAATAGGGAGCTTAAGCACAGTCTAATCTACGACGGCAACGTGATATTTACCTTTGTGTATATAGGCTACTTGCATTCCATCCTGCAGGATGGAATGCAAGTAGCATATTTGCACAAAGGCTTATTCTACGTTTGCGTCGTAGATTAGATTGTGCTTAAGCCCCCTAATATTTCATACCTTAATATCCAGTGAAATCTGATCTTTCGATAGTAAACTTTCATTAGATTTTGTTTGTTTTAACAGTATATTGTGAGTATTTGTAAAACAATCAGCATCATCACTTTCAACTAAAGATTCACAATGAGATTCTTCAGGTGGTAACTCAACCACGTAACTACCATCAATATTGTTTATTGTTCTTTTCAAAAATGATGAATTGTTTTTGTTGTTTATATCTGCTTTTCTCTCTGGTGGTAGATCAACTAAAAACAAATACAGTAAATCAGGATCTAATCTAGAATAGTAGGACAGTGTCCGATTTGTTGTATAAGGTCAATTTTTAGGTAAAAAAATCGTAAAAAAAAGACTGTTTCACATAAGGGATCGTCTCATAAATTGGCTTCAAATTCGTTTAAATTCGCTTCACAATTCGCTTCATTTTCACCTTAGATGAAGTGTTATTGTAACACATAAGT
>JAUCNQ010068894.1:0-12582 GCA_032352715.1 Bougainvillia muscus | reverse complement strand
CTTGATTTAATAAAAGAAATTGAGGGAGATGATCCGAAATACAGGTAATTATGTTACCAGACACAGAATTAATTAAGTCAGGTGACGAAAAAATATTGTCTATAACAGAGTGACTGTTGCTACTAATACGAGTTGGCAAAATAATATTTGGAATTAGATAATGTGAGCTGATAAGGTCTAGAAAATAAGATATCTCATTAGAGCTTGCAGATCTTAAAATATCTATATTAACGTCACCCATTAATATTATTGATTTGTTTTCGGTAGAGATTTTCTAAGATACCGGTCAAAATCTAGATCAAACTCCATTCACTCCATTACTTAAGGTCCCACGTTCGAAAAAGGGCATTTGACAGTATGCTTTTCAGCTCTGGCAAGTCTAGCCTGAAACTACCTAACTACTTATGTCAAAAATGTAACAAATTTGAATGTATTCAAGTCTGCTATCAAGTCAACTAATATTGTCGGAGCAAACTTTGTGATGCTCATTGGAAGGTCATGACTGATTTTGTACTTATGTCAGTCCCTTTTGAAATTTTTAATTCTTATTTTATGATCTCCTATTTTATATTTTATATATATATATAGTTGGTGTAAATAAGTACTGTGTAACTATCCTCCAACCAACTTTAAATAAAGAAATAAATAAAACAAATGTGAGAGTAAAGAGAATGTTCCTCACAATAGTGAAAAATATGGTAAACAGTGTGTGATTTAACTTAGTTGCATAACACGCCATGGCGCTATTTTTATACCAAAATGACACATATCTATCTATTTATGAGAATACAAAGTTTTGTTTATTAACAACCGGTAGTGAAAGTCAACTGATCATCTTATAATAATTTAGGTGAGCAGGACAGGAAATAAATATTATTTTGAATTTACTTCGCAATACAATGAATTCCACTTTAACGTGCTTACCTTGGCATCTAAGTACGACAAGTTTTGCTTCAATACAGGTATTTTGTAATGTCTTTGTAGAATTCGTTTTAGTTGCTGCACAGCCATATTTCCTGAAATCAACGACAAAGTGTAAACAAATAGATTTCTTCCAAGCAATAAAATATTTATTATAAAACAAGCCTAATACATCATATAGAGCTGATATTTTAAGTGGCTACCTGGAACTTTCTTTTGTATATTATTTTGGTCTTCGCAATCGGGACATTTGATTTCCAAAGCTACGAAGAAAATAGTCTTCATTAGTCCATATTAGATGCAATGTTGACTATACCGGGTGGGTAAAAAAACCCGCCCCCAAACTCTAACATCTCATAACTTTTGTTCTATGCGAAGAAACTTGATGAAACTTTACACAAACATTATTTTTACTTCTTTTTGGTGAGTTTTAGTCTGATACCTTGACTTTTCACAAATCTATCACTTATTGACGTCAAAAAGCACATAAAAACCATGATATTTTAAGGTAGCAACGCTCTAAGATTAGTTCATCGATCCAAATGAAATAAGAATGTACAAGCAAAAGATTATTGTACGGTAGCTGTTTCATATGGCAAGTAAAAAATAAAACATTTTGCCTGTCCTTGCTTTGCTTCAACAGCTTTCAGTCTTTTAATAAACTGTTTGATTGCCTTTCAGATACTCAGAAGATTGATGCTTCATCTCTACGAACTCGTCTCATTTTATTTTGAGCTCTTTCTCGTTCTGAAACGGTTCATTTAGTAAACCTTCGTATACGTTGTACTTGATTTTGTCCCAGAAGAAATAATCAAGGGGATTACAATCAGGGATGAAGGAAGTAGTGTTAAACAAATTTTCTTTGAGATTATGAGATGGTGCATTGTCCTGGATAAAAATCTAATCATTCCTTTTCATTACCTTATCACCCTGATGGTAAGAGTTCTTTCTGAAGATGTTTTCGATATGATGTTGCGTTAAATTTTTATTCCGTTATCATTCTCAAAAAGGCTTTGTAGCACCATTCTAGGATAAACAAGCAGAGGCCATCATTTATTTGGATTGTCTATTGGTATGATGGAAAAATGTTTTCATCTGGAACATTTGCTTAAATACCCTTCGAGTAAACCCTGTTGTTTTGTGCATTAGGTGGAACGTCCAATGAGTCATTGAATTGAACGTTTGTTCCATAGTTTTGTAGAATGTTCTTTGAAAATTCTGAATGCTGTCCAACCCCTTTCCGCAAAATCATTCTTAAGGATTGCCGGTTTTTCGTTTGAGAATACCATAATGCCATTTGTTTGCTGTTCATTTAACAATTGCGTTCGGGAGAGAACTGGTGTTACTGTGAAAGATAACATTGCATTGTTTTTAACTTAAAAGCAGCTACATATGCAATGTTTTTTTCTTCAAATTAAAGTAAACATACCTTTTTAAATATCTTCGCCTTCGGGTTGGGGAGTCTACAGTAAGATTGCATATGGAGGTTGTAAATATCTTCAAACCCAGACACAAATTCCCGGTATTTTTTGACGTCAATTTTCGTACAAACAAATTTTGACACTGTTCAGAAAAATAGTGATAGATCTCCGTAAAGTGAAAGTATCAGACTAAATCTCTCCAAAAAGAGGTAAATTGAGTAGCTCAATGTTTCTGTAAATTTTCATCAAGTTTTCTCACATACAACAGAAGTTATGAGATTTTATTTTTTGGGTGCGTTGATCCGGTATCCATCAAATACTGACGAAACGATATAATTAGAAAGACAGGTAAAAATACTTAAATAATAAAAACGAAAAGTTCGAGAAAAGAGTTGCACATATGAGAAAACAGCAAGCATGTTACAAGATACTTCTCTGTGCAAAGTGCTATTCAATATAAACATTGTAACCTGACAAGAAACAAAATGTTTTAATCTAAAGCTGCGTCTACACGGTCCAACTCGTCGAATTCGACTCCATTCGATTCCGTCGAATCATTCCATGAGTTGGACCGTGTAAACAACCAAAGTCGAATGAATTTTGTCGAATCGAATGCCATTCGACTTATTCGACTCATTCGACCATACTTTCGACTTAAAAAAAGTCGGACCGCTTCTACTATTTTGACTCAGTCGAACCAACTTTTCTATTGAAATTCTATTATAAGTGATTTGAATTGATAAAGTTTTGTTTGATTTCCATTCAATTTACGTCACAAGCATACAGTTTTATGAGTAATCAGGTGGGTGTATTATTAAAAATGAAAATAAGAAAAAGCTCATGATAGTTAACAAAAAGTGTTACTAGTAATATTTCTCTCTCCTATGCGTGTCTCTTTGAGAAATGCGTAAAAAAATAGAAATTGTTTTCAACTATTCATAATAAATCGAACCGTGTAAACATGTTACCAACTGTTTGATTTTTGATTCGATTCTGTTGAATTCGAAGAGTCGAAAGGAAAAGTTATACCGTGTAAACGCAGCTTTATAGTAATGAAGGAAATAGAGGTATTATACAAACTATTATAGAGTTTCAAGCAATTAATAAAACTGCAAAAATCTTTATGGACCATCCACAAATTACAAATCGTACTATGTTCATAAAAGAAGTACTTTCTATGCACAACAACACTTAACAGGGTTGCCATCAAAAAGATTTATTCAAATTCCAGGACTTTCAAGGACTTTCCAGGACACTTTTTAATTTTTTTCAGGACTTTAGACTCCTAAAATCCAGGACTTTTGATGAAATTCAAGGACTTTCCAGGACTCGTCGGGCTAAGTTACAGGGAAGACTAGCGAGATACAATTATATAACACAAAAAACTTTCTCTTTTCAGCGTCACCAAAGAATGAGAAAAATCCTACTATTGAACTTTTAAAAGGTGTTCGCACTACTCTCAGTATTCAATCCATAAAATTCCAGGACTTTTCCAGGACTTTTTGTAAAATATCATCAAAAGTAAGGACTTTCCAGGACTTTCCAATATCGGAAATAAAGCGCTTTGTGAAGCGAATTAAAGCGTTTTTTTGAGTGGGGAGACACTTATTCTGAATGGAAATTGAATTTTTGTGAAGAGTTAAACTAAAACCTGTACCAACCAAGCAGACTGTCTTTTAGGGAATTTGATATCTTGTTTTCGTTTAGAGGTGGACCATGAGCTAGAAAAAGTGTTAAAATAAACTTATAATTACTAAATAAAATGGCATATACAACGAAATCAATGCTGTGGGCATATCATGTCAGATACTATGTAAAGCTCTTTTTCTGTGGTGTTAGTATGCTGTTGGGATTAGGACACAGTGGGTACAGTGTTTGCCGCAGGGGTGCAAGAGGCAGCGGGTATGCAAAATACTGAGGGATTGACGATTTTTAAAAGGGGGGATGATTTATTAAGGGGGGATGAGACCCCTCTGCCCACTGTGGACAGTTTTGAAATGAATTAACCAATCCATCCACAGCAAGACTTGCTTGTTTACTCATTTCCATTAACTGTTTAATTTTAACCCTATTTTATATGCCCGCTTCCTTCAAAAATATCAATAACTTTTGAACGGTTGGTTAGTTAGTTTGTTGTTAGATGATCTTGAAACTTTTTGACTTTAACCTTCAATCTATTTGACCAATGTCCAGAAATTTTCGGTCATGACGGATATCTTTGAAACGTTTTCCTGAAATTATATATATCTTGCCGATATAACGACATCCAATGTAAGTGTGATGGTACAGTATCATTTTAGCCTTAAAATACTTAGTCCACATCGAAAAATGAGTTTTAAAACGCTATAAAAGCAAAATGAGCATTTTTCACTACATTCCCGTATTTGATAACGTCATCGGAAAAATCGGCCGATGACGTCATCAATGACGTCATTTTTGAAAACATCTCATGCTGAATATACTTTGTGCCAAGTTTCATCCACATAACACATGTACAACAGAAGTATATATAAAATAGGTTGTCGTAGGAGCCCATATAAAACAGGGTTAAACAGAAAAGAGTTTGATTTCGATAATAAGGAGGTCCTATATATGAATTCCTCAAATGTCATACCTGATACTAATCGTAAGTACTGTGGATGGTCTTTTAAAAATTCTTTCATTGTCCCTTCATTATGCTCTGACTTGAAATACCTAGCTGAATACTTCTTTAGATAAGCTTCTTCCGCTAGTTTTCGTTCAGTAACTTCTATCTAAATAACAACACTACAAAATAAAACATTTGTCAAGTATTTATAAAGCTACTAAGTATTAAGAATCCCAAAACGTTTTATATCTTGAATACTTTATGCAAAAACATGTCTCTAAATGCGGAAGTAAGCAAATATAAATAAGAATTAAGAAAACCTACACCTTTTTCAGAGATCTGTAACACTGAAAATCCTCAATATTCATACCTTGCTTCCATTGACTACATGGATATTTGGTACACGTGCAATGAGTTCCTGTCTCAATGCAAAACCAGAAAGGTCTAGACAAAGAACATAATGTCAGTTCATGGTAGAAGCTTACTTGGTCTACAGATTAATACTAACTATCACCTGATAATAGATGCAAGGAAACATCCTCGTTTGATGGAAAAGACACAAAGGATATATTAATCATAGAATAAATTGTCATGCAGCTGAAGAAAATCTCATGCTTGATGTTGTCCATTTTAAAGTGTCAAACATCTAAGATTATTTATGTTATTTTTATTAAACAGCATGAGAATACAGAAAAGCACTTCTACTGAATGAATTTCAATTGATAGGATTTCCAATCAGAATATCACGAAAGGTTGTTCAAGGCCACAATGAAAGTTGAGATTTCAATGCTTGATACACCTTAAAACATCTATAGCGTTGAAGATACAGGGTTCACATTAATGTCATTTCCATCATGAGTCCCAGAATAATACTGTTTACGAGTTTAGGTAAGCATACCTTTACATACTGGATTGCAACGGAAACGAAGTTCTCTTAAACTTTGCAAATGGTTCAGCTCATTGACAGAATACCACTATAAATCAATAAAGACATAATGATAATATTGATGATAATACTACACAGACTATTAATACATTCTCCTTATCTGCAGAGAGAAAACGTATAAATATCTGCATTTTAATCAATTATCAATGTTGGACAATGTGGATGCGTTTTCATACGTCAACTATCATAGGGTATGATCCTGCTGCATTAAGACATTTATTTTATTGCATTCTGTCGTAGTAGTAGGTGTGGAGACAGATTGAAAATGGTAAGTTAGATCTTGGGCATTGTTACATCAGACAGCCCAGATAAAGTGGAATGATACTTGTAGTTTACTAAATACCTCTTTGATTACATTTCCACTTAATGAAAGTGACGCCAAACAAGAAAAACAGTCGTCTAAAAGTTAAGTATACAGTTTCAGTTTTATAAATTTTGTGTAATGTATGTACATAAGCCAGTCTAGCTATAGGATTGGAAAATAAAATGGTTATGTATCACAGAAATGTTGACCATTTTCATTTTTCATTTTTATTCATTTTCGTAGTTTTAAGCAAGAGCAACTATTGAAAGTAGTGGTTGGTATCGCTCCACTAGTTTTTATGAAGTGAGTTGGTGGCGCCTCAAATAAGTACCTGATAATTTGCATGTCTCAGGTAGTTTTACAGTTTTTACATGGAAGAATTCATTCTACTTTTGCAAACAAGTGAATGTAAAGAGAGGTGTGATGAATGAGTGGGTAAATGAGTGGTGAGTGAATGAGTGCGTGAGTTAGTGATTCAGTGTGCACATGTTTGTTGTCACATTTTGATTAACATCTGTGCGACTGGGTTGCTACTGACGACCATTATTTGGGCCTGTTATGTAGATAAATCTGCTAATAAGTCTCTGATGCATAAGCCAGTCTAGCAATAGGATTCGAAACTGAACTGCTTTTATATCACTTAAATGTTGAAAATTGTCCTTTTTTCATTTTATTTTTATTTCTATTTATTTCTCGTACCTTGTTAGTTTCATATTAGCTTCTTTTTTTAACTTTTACACCTCTTCCAATGCTATCACTACTCATCCTCCACGACACTTCTCGAGCCCTCTGAAGTAGCTAATCCTTCTCTGAGCTTAAACACTCCTCTGCCAACCATATGACTCTGAAACAATGCAGTCGCCACTTTACAGAGGAACAGGTTGACCGCAGTACTTCCAGCGACGTGTTACTGAGAAGATCCTCGGTCTAGATTTGAACCAGGGACCCCTCGATTATGAGCTCCATGTACTACCACAGTGTGCCACTACTGCATTATACTGATAGCAGTGCTTGGTAGCACTCCACTGGCTTTGAATGAAGTGTGTAATGTGCCTGACACAAGTACCTGATAAGTGCATGTGTCGTGTCTCAGGTAGTGTTTCGGTTCTTACCTGGAAAGATTCATTCTATTTCGATTTTGTCGTGAATTATAATAATTGTATTATTCGCTGGTCAGTGGATTTGATTCACTTTAAAAGGTTGGTATGCTGGTACTGCTATTTCGAATGTCGATTGTGTAAAACTGGAATATAAGTCTTTGTGACTTATCTAAGATATGTGTTTGTATATGAAAATTGCAAAAACCGACTAATTCCGTCAACAAAAATCTAAAATTACTCACCATCACTCAATTCTATATTTTCTATACCATTCTCGTTCAATATTAAACAATGCAATCTAAAACACAGAGGACAGAAAGATGTTAACAAGTGATCATTCGCCCCATCACCCAGGGTGAGTTAAAAGTCTCACTTATTCCAACATTATGACCGGCTATCTTATTTTTGATCGGTAATTTGATAGAGTCCTCATAAAACTTTGCGAAGTCTTATCTTTCATAAAAGGGCAAAATGGTCCTTTTTATCAATAATATTTAATTTCTATACCTTTTGGAAAACCCCAGTAAATATATATTTTGGCATTAAAAAACAATAGAAATGAAGGAAGGAAACATCCATACTAATAATCCCAATAAACATTTTTGGTAAACATTCAAAAGTATACCTTTGTTTTCCGTATTCGTTGACCTCGATGTACCTAGACCCTTGTGGAATGGAAAAAATTGCCAACGAATTTGAACTAGATTTATACTACATGTTTTAGTTATATTGGGTTATTGCTTAAAAGTGTTATAAGAAAGATTTAAGAGTGAGGGTGCATAATAAAGATTAAACTACCCAAAATGTTGAGTACAGAAGAATAATGTTGAATATATAATGTATTTTGAATAAGTCTCTCCTTTTGGCCATCTTGGGAGCAGTAGACATTTTAAAAGTCAAGAAAGGTATAACCTTAATTCACTATATAGCTTACCTAGGTAGTTTTGATAAACACATTACAGTTTTCCAGCAGGATATTTGATTACCTTGTAAATCTAACAGTTCAACATTCTCCAGTCTCGGTTGAAAACTAAACAATAACAATGATTCCTTCATCATCCAAACATAAAACACATTACATAGCAATAGACCATCCAAAAGATGTGGATGTTTCAGTGCATCTTGTAACAGGTGTGCTAATACTAGTAAACAGAACAGAAGGGTTTGGCAAACCAGATGACTTATTAAATCAAATTAGTCTGTATTAGGGCTGTAAAATTAGGCAGTTATCAAGCAAAAGAAGCAAATAGAAATACAGAGAGCATATCAGTAACTTTTACCTGATCGTATTGATTTGGTTAAAGCATGCGTGTACTTTTGTAACTGCAGTAGCCATTTGTAGTATACACATAACCTAAACATGAAAAAACATATCATCATGGGGTTAGAATGTTTATACAACAATTTACGTTACAACAAAAAGACATTCTATAGTGGAGAAAAAACATGCATTTAGAACATTGAACCAGTAGTAAATTGTATCCGCAGGATTAACAAATAAAGCAGAGCTAACACTATTTCCACGTTTGACTTTTCCACGTTACACACTAAGATTCTTCACGATTAACTTATTGCAATTTTGAAGGAGCTCATTGATTTTTGATTCTAAGGTGATCAGCGTATATTCTTGTTAGTAGCCAAACCAGTACTCCAACTATGCTGGGTACTGTGTTTGATAAGAATTCTGTTAAAGATACCTTAAAGTTCCTTATGGACAATTGCTACTTCCCTTCTGGTGAAACCATTTTTAGACAGGTTATAGGTACCCAAATGGGTTTAGACCCTGCTCCATTTTTAGAGAGCTTATTATTGTACTACAACGAGAAAAAAACTTAAAAATACGGATATGATTATATCTAGGAAGTTTTTATATACCTTCAAATTTATTGACGATTATTTTGTTGATATTCGCCCATCGTAACTTAAACTCAACCAAGACCACACCAATGCTGCTTGATATTTTGAGTTGGGTTTAAATTTTAAGTTGTTTAATAAGAGAGATGCATTTCCATTTGATATCGTCCCTATGCCTTGTAAAAGTAGCAATATGCCTTCTAAGATCTTGTATGGAACAATTAGTGCAGAAGTCCTTTTTTATTTTAAAACGCATATTGAAGAAGGGTACAGATAAAGATAGAGTGATTGCGTTGATGAAAAAGACATATGGCAAACGTGAGATTCTTTGTCAGTTTGGATCCTCCTCCAAGCATTTCATCACTCTGCTATTCGATTGAACAAGAATTTGTGAACAACTGAATGAAAAGAGAAGTATGATGAATGAGTGAGTAAATGAGTGAGGAGTGAATGAACGAGTGAGTGATTCAATGTTTGCATGTATATTCGATTAACATCATCTAATTAACAATATGGGTCTCTTATGTATGCCAATTTGCTCCGTCTCTTATAGATATGCCAGTCTAGCCATAGGATTAGAAACTGAACAAGCTTATGCACTGAAATGCCTACAATTTCATTTTTATATATCAGGGGTTGTTAGCGCTTCACTAGTTTTTGCCGATTTTGTTTGCTGGTCTGTGGATTTTATCCACTTGAAGGTTTGATATGCTGGTACTGTGATCTCATAGTGTTAATTTAGTAAAACTTGAATAGAAGTCCTCATTAGTATATCTGCATGACTTATCGAGGATATATGTATTATTTGAGTCTCAACTAAAAGATAATTTTGCTAAGCTGATAGCTTATATTATGCCAAGAATCTTGAAATCTCGATGGTGTGTACATTCAGGTCAGTTTAAGAAAATTTAAGCATAGACAGAGTGGTGGGTTGCTGCACTGTTGAAACCTATTTGTGTTAATTGAACCAAGATTATGCTCTAAAATTATGCTCAACGTTTTTCAATAGCAAATAACCTAACAGATATTTCATACTAACGTTTTTTAGTGGTAGGAAATCGATGTAACTAAGTGTTTAAGTCTATATCGAATTAACAACTGTATCTGGCTTAACAAAAGATTTTCCTTATTAATGATTCTTAGCATAGCAGAATAGTACACGTTTAGCGAAATTCTGTGTAGCAAGCATTTGATATTGCAAGTTCAATCGGAATAATTGATATAAAGAGTAAATTTGTTCGTTCTTTCGTGTACTTGTTTCGTCCTAGTCCTTTATGAAACCAGATAACAAAAAAACATGAGTCGAAATAGTACCTGTTTCCAATCGAGCTTCATGTAGTTGATATACAAACTTGATAAGCGAGAAAAACTCCTGCTGATATCAACTCCAATAATATCAAAATTCGAAAGAATATTTTTGCTAAAGAGAATTGCATAACATTCATATGAAAATTCGTATCACTGTTCATTAAGAGGGTGTGTCTTTGTGCGAATTTAGTACGCATGGAGACGCTTCTTCTGAGATGAAAATGGTATGAATTGTGATACGAATTTTGTGGACGGTCCCCAAGAATGTCGACTAAGTACTACAGTAGGGCTGTTCCACAATTAGAATGATAATTAGTACTCATACAGCTGTTCTAAAAAAGATCTAGAATACAAGGTATTTTAATATAATTACTTCTGCAGTTTACTGTTCTAATACAATGAAATTTGCTGACAGCAAAAAGAGAGTAACAGTTTGCTGGTAAGAATAGGAGGATGATGAATTGTTTCATGAGAATCTTACATATATTCTTTCATAAGAAATTGTAAGAAATCATTTCTTTTAAGCCTCAAAAAAAGAAGTTGAAATCTATGACAAAGTGAATGAAGCAACCTATTATGTATCACCTGATGTCAAGTTCTTCAAGACTTTCGATCTTTCCAACAGTATCAACCACTTCTTTCAGTGTAGAAAATAGATTTTCACGCAGATCAAGTGATTTAATTTCTTTAAAGTTGGTCAAGAAAAAACATGTTAAAAGTACATATAGAACCACAGTAAAACCTTGGGTAACAACATCTGTAGCGACACAATATAGTAAAAGTGGATACAGTATAGCACAGTTTAAGCATCAAACTTTGGCGCATGTTGCGGATATGCCGCCTAGTGTAGACTGGATATATTTAACCATGGGTCTCGGAAATGTCTCTTAATTATGCAGCCTAGTAGACTGGATATCCATGGGTATCAGAAATACCTCTTTCTAGGAATGAAAAAAAATACTTAATTTCGTTAAATAATATTAGATTTATCAGAGATACTGTGTATTTATTAAGTCCCTCAATGATTGTGACTAAACAATATTTTGAAGATCTGCGTTAGTATAAACTAAGAAAAAATTATTTCAGGCCTCAAGCTTTGTGTAGCAAATATTATTCTCGGACGTACACAAGCTTCAAGTATTTATCTCCTGACACTACTATTTTGAAGATGTATTTTCTGATCTCAAAGAACGTTAGCATGAATCACCAAATAAAGTATCCCTTTGCATCTTCTTTGATGTAGGATAATTTCACTCCCCCGAAAAAAAAGAATAAACAATCCTGTTGTTTGAGAAGCTTCTGTCGACTTTTTGCTTTAAAATGTATATAGATTTTTAAAATCTCACTAACATAAAATCAGATTTAACCTTATGGTGCCAAATTAAGTTACCGAATTAAATTTTCATTCAGAAGAAGTGTCATTGTACATACAGTAGGTACCGATAGTATGCATGTGGACACTTCTTCTGGGATGAAAATGGTAAGAATTGGAATACGAATTGTACGGACGATCCCTAACCAATAGCTTAAGAAATTACTAACTGAAAAACAGTTAAAGTTAATGGAAGTTATAAACTTATTGTATCTGATGTTTCGAGCTTATTTGATAAACAGCGGAATAAGTTTTAGTGTGAAAAGATACTAGGCAGGACAGTTTCTAGTCCAATATCTGAACTACCATGACTTATCTTACATTTGGATAAATTTACAACTTTCAAATTTGTGTAATCCCTATTATATAAATAACAAGAGTATAAGTGAAACCATCAAGACTAGGGTAGTTACATCTATTCAAGCGTTGATAACATCTTAGTCTTATTCTTATTCATTCACTAGTTCATCTACACCATACATCATCAGGTTGTTTATTAGCTGTTAAATTGTAGATTTTAACAACTGCAATAAGAACTTGGTTCACCACATAAAAAATTCGAATGAACCTACCGTTATTATAATAACCAGAGTTTCAAAAGTATCTTAAAACAGTAGAACGTGTGAAAGGTAGAGTACTTGTCAATGAGTGAGTGAGCGAGTGAGTGAGTTTTATGTTTAACGTGGTTAACCAGTTCGAGGAACTTATTTCCAGGAGGGACCACGGCTTAAGTTGAAGACCCTGGAGTATTTAATGCTCTTCTGAGCGA